>CM019074.1:21482323-21603346 GCA_009667805.1 Leptobrachium leishanense
GGGCCGTAGGGATTCGATACACATGGCCGCCAGCGACTCTGACGACCACCGAATACCCGGTTGAAGCAGCCGAGTGGATAAGATGGGGCTGTGCCAGGGTAAGGGTTGCACCGGTGTCTCGCAGAGTTGTCTGGCAAGTTGTCCATTCACCCGGGCTTGTTGGCGACGGTGTTGACGGTTGTCCTGCGCGGCTGCTTGCACTGGGTCGGCCTCATGCAGGATGCCCCAGTCTTCCTCGAGGGCGGCTGTGGGTTCCGGTTCCTGATGGCAACAGTATGCCGCAGCTCGGCTTGGTGGGTGCGCTGCCCGGGACGGTGCTGGACGATGGGTGTTAAAGGGTCAACGGTCCCGTATGTGTCCGATCTGGTTACACCCATAGCACTGGGGTCCTACCCGAGGAGCCAGGGTGGGGGGTGCCGGTGGCCTGGGTGCTCGTTCGAGGGGAGCAGGGCGTAACTGTGGCGCTGGATGGAAGCAGGGAGGTGGGACTCGGATGACCGGAGGGGCTACTCGCCTGGCATCCTGGTACTCGTCGGCAAGGCGGGTGGCTTCAGACAGGGTGAGGGGGCGCCGGTCTCGTACCCAGTCCCGGACCTCTGGAGGAGAGTAGTTGTAGAACTGCTCCAGTAATAGCAGCTGGACGATCTGGTCCGGTTGGGTAGCTTGGCACCCCTGTATCCAGCTACGGAGCGCCTGCTGCATCCTGTGTCCCCACTCCGCATAAAAGTCCTGAGTGCCCCTTCTTAAGGCTCGATACACCTCCGGGGTGAGTGCATAGTGGGCCAGCAGATGTTCTTTTACCCGTTCGTACACCATACAGTCTTCGTCCGCCACCGCCCAATAAGCTTCAGCCGCCCTGCTGGTCAATTTGCTCACCAGGATGGGTACCCAGTCTCGGACTGCCACCTCCTGCAGGGCACATTGCCTATCGAAATCCTGCAGGAACACGTCGATGTGTTCACTCCCCTCAGGGAAAAGCTTGAACGCCGCAAACGGTATCTTCTGTTTGGGGGGTCCGGTACTGCCTTGGGGGGACAGCGACCTCCCGGACCTTTGCTGCATCTCTGCCTGGCGGAGCTTGTCTGTGTTGGCCAGGACCCTCCCGATGATGTCGGCGGAGGGGTCCATTCCGTATATGATAGAGTAATTTCACGGGTAAGATCCTTCTTATGGCGCTGATCTGTAAATTCTACAGGCTGCTGCCTAACTCGGATAGAATGGCAGTGTTACACACCTGCCTGTATTGGTCAAGGAAAGATGTGGTATATCCGTGTCTGGCGCTGTCTGTATTTAGATATCTGTATTCAGATATCCCTTAATCGTAGAGTGTAATGGAACTCCTAATGTAGCGTGTTTAAAACTCGTCGTATTAATATAGCTCTCTACAGTGTATTTGATAGGAAAGCTTAATTAGTCAATATTGCGTTGAGCTAAGTTGTCTCCAGTGGTGCTGATTTGTTTATAAACAAAGAGGTTTTTAGACTGACCTATAGATCAGGTCTTAATGCTACCTTATCTGTCAAAAAAACATCAGGGTCTTGCCTTTATATATTACTGTAAGTGTATAAGGTGATCGATGCGTGATTAAACAATCGTCTGCTGCCACCTGGTGGCTCAAAGTAATATCACAGTCACAGAAAAAGAAAAAGAAAAATATATTCTGCTGGAAAGCAGGTTTTCTTTGCAGCTCCTTCCTTCTCTCTCGTCGTCCTCATAAGAGAAACAGGGAGAAGGTATACATAGCGTAAAAACGTTTTTACAAGCGGTGCTAATATAAATAAATGGAAGCACTCACGTGGTCTAGAGCCTTAGTTGGTGTAGTCAGGCTCAGACGTTATAGCTTTGTTGGTCCATAGAGGTGACCTTATCCCTTCTTTCTCTCCACAAATCCTCTGCTGCAGAAAAGGTCTTCCCGGGGTCTTCTGAATTCTCAGGGCTACCTGCATCAAATAGCAGCTGTTAAGGCTGCCAGAGGTGTACCCTCCTTTCCTCCGGAGAAAACCACAAGACAGCAGACCAAGGGGTTAAAATAAAGGGGTTTTAATAGCAACAAAATAAATTTAACAATAGTGATAAAAAAAGATGTGAGTATCCAGGACGCGTTTCGCCTAAACCTAGGCCTCTTCTGCTGGATAGTTTCGATTTCCGTGTGTCTTCTTTTAAAGTGGTGAGAGAACCTGCGGTTTTCGATTTTTCGCGCCGTAAGCCGGCGTCTGCTTGGGTGTCCAGATCTGATTGGGCCGGTCACGTGTAGATTTTCTCCAATCAGAAAAGGGTAGGTGTTCCTTAGGACGTCAAGTCGATTTTGTCCAATCAGAGTTTGTAAAAACGTTTTTTGGGGGCAAAAGTGCCGGGTTCTTAATCGTAGTCTCCGTGTGCTCCTCGAACAAGGCATGTTTTCACGGAGTGTACATGTAGTAGCTACTGGACCTCTTTGGATAAGTGTCAGAATGGTGTAACATATTAATCTCGCCTTTGTTACGTAGTATACTCTGCCTGCCTTCCTAGATGTTTATTATGGAGTATGATGGTCGTCCTAAGTGCAGATTCCCTCAAGTATTTTATTAGAGGGGACTTCTCGAAAAAATTATTTTTGCGTTGCCGCTGGTTGTGTACCTGACTCCCTTCTCGGGGGTTATGGTACAGGCATTCCAATATCGACATTTATGATTGGATTGCATGTGGTGTTAATCCTACATGTAATTTCCCTCGAGTGTCTTAATTGAAAGGGGCTTCGTTTATTCATGGAGAGATTTATTGTAAACCTGACTCCCTTCTCGAGGGTTGTGATGCGGGCATCCCAATCTCGAATATTCATGTTCGGATATAGATGGAGTGGGGGCTAAAATGTCTGTAGCCTTGGGTAATCTCTAATTCGAATACGGATCGAAATAGTTAGAATTCGGGGGTGCTGTGTCCAGTAGGATAACAAAAATAAAAAATAAAACGGTATGGGGAACTGTGTCTAAGTTCGATGAATAATCACGGATTCTAGTAGGAGGCTAAGCTATATGTGCTGCAATTAGAGATCAACTTGGAGTTCTGGAGTGCTGAGTCCAGTAGGTAACAAAACGATAAGAGAAACTGTATCTAAGTGAATGAATAATCACAGATTCTTATAGGAGGTTAAAGCAAGGGGGTCGCTAAAAAGGTTGTCCTCTGCCTACAGATGTGAGGTGGACTTGAAATGAAAGATCTTGGAGTTGAAAGTAGGTATTATAGGTCCTTTTTACAAGAAGTGGCACAATTCAAAATCCAAGTTCAAACCTTTTGGATGTAATGTATCAAATTCGTAGATACAGCGCATTTCCTCTTGCCCAATTTTTCTTGCAATATCTCCTCCTCTTCTGTCTTTCTTTATTTTCTTAATGGCCATGAATTCTATTCTTCTTGGATCACAATTGTGCTCTTTCTTGAAGTGGGCAGGGACACTATGCGATTCTAGACCCTTCTCAATATTTCTGACATGTTCCCTGATCCTTACTCCTAAAGCCCTTGTGGTCTTGCCTATGTACTTTAGTCCACACGGGCATGTCAGGAGGTAAATCACATTTGTTGAAAAACAGGTCAGGATGTCTTTTATTTTCCATGTGCCTCTTCTATTCGTTATTTCAGTTATGTGTCTTTTTTTATTTCCCGTGCTTCTACAGCTGATGCAATTCCCGCATCCGTAGAAACCTGTTTTTTGTTTGAAATGGTTCGTCAGGATTTTTGGTGCGTATTCGCTGGTTGTGAGTTTGGACTTAAGATTCTTTGTCCCTCTACAGATGAATCTCGGGTTTAGAGGAAGTATGTCTCGTAGAAGGGCATCTTCTCTGAGAATAGGCCAGAATTTTTTGATGATATGTTTGAGGCTCGGGTCTTGTTGGCTATAGGTAAAAAGAAAAGGGACTTCGTTTTGTATCGTACTCTGTAGGGTCTTATCTTTATACTGGAGGTACTTCGTTCTTTCTGTTTGTGCAATTTCTTCTCTGGTTTCCTCCAGGATTTCTTCCTTATATCCTTTTTCTACAAAGTCTTTAGTTAATTTCTCAGCTTGGATGTTGAAATCTTCTATTTTGGAACAGTTCCTTCTCATCCTTATATACTGTCCTTTTGGTACACCTTCTAACCATCTACCGAGATGGCAGCTGTCTCGGCTTATGTAGCTATTGCTATCTACTTTTTTGAAAAAAGTTTTCGTACAGATCCTATCTTCCTCTATGTAGATCGTGAGGTCTAAATAGTTGATTGACTCTTTACTCCAGATAGTGTCTAGTCTAATGTTGGGGTCTCGTTGATTCAGATTTTCCAGGAATACTTTGAGCGTTTCTTCTCCTCCTTTCCATATAAAGAAAAGATCGTCTATGTACCTTTTATACATGACGATTTTTTCTTTGTACTCTTCCATGATATCTTTTTCCCAAATGTCCATATACAGGTTCGCAAAGCTTGGTGCGAAACGTGTTCCCATTGCCGATCCTCTGACCTGTATAAAGTGCTCATGGTTGAACATGAAATAGTTGTTTCTCAAAATATGTCCAATCCCCTCTAGAATGAACGTCTTCTGTTCGGGAAGCATATCGTTGTCTGCGTCTAGATGTTTACTTACTGCATCTATTCCTTCCTTATGCGGGATATTGCTGTATAGGGCCTGGACATCGCTGGTTATCAGGATATATCCTTTCTCCCAAGTTGTTTTTTCTAGCTCTTGTACCAAGCTGAGTGTGTCTTTCAGGTAGGATTTTGTGTTTTGTACCATCGGTTGCAGCATTTTATCTATATATTCAGAGATTCTACTGGAGATAGATTCTATCCCTGAAATAATCGGTCTTCCCGGTGGATCCTGAGCATTCTTGTGGATTTTTGGTAGATGGTAAAAAGTTGGGCGTCTGGGGTGTTGAATTTTGAGATATTTGTGTTCTTTATCTGTGAGGATTCCGAGTATGTTTCCTTCATTTAGGTATTGATGAAATGTTGTAGTTATTTCTTCTGTGGGATCTTTTTTTACTCTTTTATATGTGTTTTCATCATTCAGAATCTTATACGATTCTTTCTCATATCTTTCTGTACTTTGTAGCACTATGCCTCCCCCCTTGTCTGCTGGTTTGATTACCAAAGAGCCATCTTTCCTAAGTTCATCTAGTGCTTTCGTCTCTCTCTTCGTGAGGTTATTCTTAGTTCCTATTTAGATTTTCTCCATCTCCCTTGATACCATTTTTTCAAATGTCGATGTCTCGGGGGAGATCATGGATTTCGGGTAAAATTTTGATTTTTCTTTCAAGTCTGTATGTCTATAGATCTGCATTGTTTGAGTCCTTTCCATGGGATTTTTAAGGAAGTATTTCTTTAGGCAGAGTTTGCGTTTAAACCTTTGCAGATCGATATATGTATCGAAATGATTCAAATTATGAGTAGGGGCAAATTTAAGACCTTTCTTCAGTACTTTTGTTTGGTCCGTTGTTAGGATGGTATCTGTTAGGTTAAAAATGCCGTCGGGGATATTAGTTACTATTTCTATCTCCGTATTTTTCTTTTTTGGTGTTTTCAATTTCTGTCTTCCTCCTCTTTTGCCTCTTAATCTCTTCTCGCTTTTTTGCCTGGCGAGTTTCGGTTTTCTTCTTCTCTTCTGTTCCCCATTCTTAAGGCTGGGCTCCAGTCCGTCCTTAATTGTTCCGTTTTCCTTTTCCTTTTCGGGGTGCCAAGCCGAAAAACCTCCTCCTCTTCTATTCTCTCCTCTCTTTCTCTGAGATTGTCGTACCTATTCGGATGGTGAAACTTTTCTTTCGCTGTCTGGTATCTTTCCTGATGTCTGGTGTTGTCTCTATTTTCAGGAACGTAAGTGGACGTTTTCTGTCTCCAGAAACTTTGTTTTACTGTTGCCCTTGGACTCCGGTTTATTCTATACGGAGGTGTCCTCCTATTGAATCCTCTGTAGTGCTATGATGACCGCTTTCGCCTTGCCTCCTGGTGCCTTGCCCCTTGCTTTTAACAGTTCTTTCAGGACCGTGCGCTTCAGCCCTTCGTAGCGCTGTGCCATTCGGGGTCACCGCCATTGCTGGTACTGTCCACCTCTCGAACCCAGGGGTGTCTGAGACCGGGGTCAAGCCAGCGGCTGTATCTCCCCCTGCTGGGCTGGTCTCAGATTCTCCCCCCGGATGATGTCTACTCCAGACGCTTGGCGTGTCGCGGTGGCTGAGACCAGGGTCAAGCCAGCGGCTGTATCTCCCCCCGCTTGTCTGGTCTCAGCTGATCCCAGCGCTGCCAGCCAATGTAACGGATCACCGCTACCCTGCACGGGTAGATCCGCCGTCAGCGCCAAGCTTGTCTGGAGGTGTAGAGTCAGGGGTAGCGGGCTGTATGAATTTGGCGGTGATTAAGCGCTTTTGCACGATCCTTGAAGCGTTGCGGTTCCCCAAGCCCTGTTATCCCCAATTACTAGCCGAGGCAAGAGTAAAGGTTCAAACAGGTACTAGTTTTTTTCACATGGGGATACAGGGGTATTTATAGGGAATGAAACCATTGTTCTCCCCTGGCCCGCCCTCAGTCCTCCTGCGGTGATCTTTACCTTTGCCTCGAGCCATTGCCCAATCTGCCTTGGTTAACCTGGGGGACCCCTGCGGTGCGCAGCCCTTATCTCGGGTCTCGGTGCCAGCTCGTCCCCCCCTCCCAGAACCTCTCCCTGTCCGGGTAGCGCACGGCCCCCCCTGTGGTGTGAGCGCTCCTTTGTCCTGGAGGCTCCCTGTGGCTTTCAGCCCGAGTTTGGGGTTTTACCAGGGATTTCAGGGTGATCCCCTGGGAGCGGTGGCATGCTGGGGGTACAGCCTGGCAGCTCGGGTTCGGGGGCTGGTTCAGTCCAAAAAGCTCCCTGATCGGATCAACGGAGCCCGAGCTGTGGAGGGGGAAAGTCCTGCGGCTGTACCGAACAAGAGTCACTGTTTGCCGGCCGCGCTCCTGGCGAGGGATCCCTGGTCGGCGTTCGGGTTTCCTGGGGCGCTTCGTTCTGAAATTCGCACCCCCGTAAGAACCTATTTTTAGGAACATACTGGCCAAGAAGCGCTCTTCTGCGTGCTTTCCACGCTGCAGGGCAAGGAGGCCAAGTTTTGGCGGCTTGGCAGAGACAGTGGCGGCTCGAGGCATTCACAGACCTTGCGTCTTCCCGGGGCTGTGGACAGGCGGGGAACAGGTCACCAATGGGGAGAATTACAGGGGGAACTTATAAAAATACAAACTAACAAATTCTTTAATACACCACACCAAATCAACATTTTAATTTTTTTTACCGTGCTACGGTATAGTGGTGGCCGTTCCGTCACATGTCCCTTTAAACATTCCTCCTCCTCCTGTCTGATATGAGGACCCGCAGTTATGCTGTCTGCGTAAATACTGGGGCCTTGAGAGCTAGGGAAGTCCTCCTCTTCCTCCCGCTGCTCTGCCTCTAGTGCCACATCTATAATTCCCCGCAGAGTGTGCTCCAGCAGGAACACTAAAGGAATTGTGTCACTGATGCATGCACTGTCCCTGCTCACCATCCTTGTTGCCTTCTCAAATGGTGACAGTACAGTGCATGCATCCTTGATCATCAGCCACTGCGGGGGGGAACCAAGTTGACCTGAACCTGTCCTTGTGCCATACTCACACAGGTACTCATTGATGGCCCTCTGCTGCTTGTGCAGATGCTGCAGCATTTCCAATGTCGAGTTCCACCTGGTGGGCATGTCACAGATCAGACGGTTTGTGGGAAGGTGGAATTCTCTTTGAATTTCTGCCAGGCGAACACTTGCTGGGAATGACCGTCTGAAGTGGCTGCAGACTTTTCTGGTCTGGCTGAGAAGCTCTGCCAGCCCTGGGTACCTGGGTAGGAAATGCTGTACCACCAGATTTAGGACGTGTGCTAGGCATGGTACATGTGTCAACTTACCCAGGCGTAGGGCGGAGAGAAGGTTGCTGCCATTAGGTTGCTGCCACAGATGACCATTCCCAGCTATAGCTGGCGTGGTGTTAACCATCTCTGCATCTGCCCCTGCAGAGCTGACAGAATTTCTGGCCCGGTGTGGCTCCTGTCCCCTAAACAAACCAGCTCAAGCGCAGTATGGCATCTTTTTGCTTGAGCCATTGCGTACCCCCTGCCGCGCATCAGTTTAACTGCCACTTCGCCAGAGACAGAGAAGGAGGAGGAAGAGGTGGTGGGGCAGACAGACGTCATATAAGCAGCTTTCTGGAGGCGTGGTGGATGAACAAGGTCCAGCACAGATACCTGTCCTTGATCCCTCCCAGCTGCAAGCAGAGTTACCCAGTGTGCCGTGAAGGAAATGTAACGATTCTTTCCATGCTTGCTGGACCATGTGTATAAAGTAATGTGCACCTTGCTGCTGACTGCCTTTCCCAATGACTCCATAACATTGTCTTCCACGTGCTGGTATAGTGCTGGAATGGCCTTCCGTGAAAGGAACTGGCATTTTTGAACCTGCCACTATGGTACATCACATTCGGCAAATTCAAGCAAGGAGGCATAGTCCACCAGCTGGAAAGGCAGCAGCTGTAATGTGAGTAATTTTGCCAAGCTGGCATTTAGACGCTGTGCAAGGGGATGGTTGGGACTATATTTTTTCTTATGCTGCAGCAGCTCGGGCAATGAAATCTGACTGCGTAAATCTGCAGCTGATGGGATGCTGTCACATTCTGAGGAAGGACCTGGTACACCCATTACTGTAGCATCATCCCTGTCAGTGGAGATTGAAGGCAATGACATGGCAGGACATATAGTGGGAGTAGATACAGATGAGGATGAGGACTGTGACAGAACACGCCGTCACTGTGCGACTTGGAGGGGGCTGTGCGCTAGCCTCCTGCCCAGAGACTATGGCCCGTGAAAGAGACTATTGGGGAACTGGTGGACCTTTTAAATAAATTGTGGTTTTCACTGTTTTATAGATATGCCAGTTAACTAAAGATTTCTGATGTCTGTGTGTTATTCCCTGTATAGTGTAGATCTCTGTATTAGTACCTTCTATTGTGTAAATTCTCTCAGTAAGAAATTCCTTTTGTTTACCCTTGCTTTCCCCTTCCCCCATTCTCCATTGTTTGAAGGCCCTGGGTAGTAATTATCTGATCTGTGATGTTGTCTGTTTGATTGTATGCAAATGTCCTGGTCCTTGACTCATACCTGTCCTCTCTGTGAATAAACAGTCAGTTCTATTCTGACCAAGCTTGAAGTCACGACTCATGTTTTGGAGTACCAGGAATCTTCTGCCCGCTGTTCCAAGGAAAGGCTCCAGGTCTACAGCTTCGGCTTATTCCTGGGGGTGCTAGCCAGGCTCTCTACATACACCGGGCCTTGAGCTGTGGGTAAGGTACAAGAGAAAGGTGTGAGAGTCATTAGGAGAAACTGGGTGTCCAGCGAGGAAGCAGCATTTGGCAGATGTGACCCTGTCCGGGCACATAGATCTGTTTCATTGGTGGCAGCATGTAGGATGCTTCCTACAGTCTAAGGACATCCAAAGCATCAGCAGGATTCGATATCCAGACGGTGCGGCAGAAGCAAAAGATGGCAGCAGTCACAGGAGCAGCGTACTGGGAGAGGTTGCAAGAGGTACAGGCAAACCAACGTGGACCTATAACAGAGGAGACTCAGCTGAACTGGGCTGATACAGTACGTTGGCTACTGTGGCACGAGGCGCTGGACAGAGAGCAGCACTGCCAGAACAAGATCCTCCCCTCATCCCAAGCAAGGTACCTGAAGAGGATAGAATTGCGTGAGGCGTTGGTGGATAAACAACGCAACCAGAATTGGCCGACTGTTCTGGCTTGTCTGGTTTATGAAGAGACACGGCTGGAGGAGAGCTACGAAGCCCTGCCATGGTATGTAGTCCAGATGGGACCTGAGAGCATGGACAATAACAGACCGACAGAAGGCTTTGGCTACGGTGGCCCGGGACTGTTATTTGAGAGAATGTTCAGAGACCCAGATTTCGGAGATGACACGGAGTGGAGATGGGAAGCGATTGCAGAGTACAGAGAAAACCTGCTAAACCTCTCTGACGTGTGGTGGATACAAGACGACTTGGAGTCGCTAGCCAGCAAGAAGTGGAAGCTGGAGAAATCGTACAAGAGACTGCTAGACCTCAGTCAGCAGGTAAGCCAGACTCACCATGAGAAGCTCTGCACAGAGAAGCAGACAGATTAGCTGACAATAGTAAAGAATGCCTCCTCTCTTTGGGCAGCAGAGGATTTTTGCCCTACAGCGGGGGATGTGACTGCGGTCTCCACCGATGTGACCCAGAGGGACATTTGTCCAATGTCGAGGGAGGAATGCCTTGCGACAGTGGGTGAGACTAAAGACCCCACTAGCAGTTTACTGGGATGCGTGGCAGATGGGCCCCAGTGTGCTCCCAGCCAAGGAGAGCTGGGGAAGCTTGAAGTCCTTGATGTGTATGGGCCAGCTATAGACTCTGGAGTTGTCGAGGAGATTGGAATATTTCCCACTGCATTGTCAGGATGTGAGACCGCTGCCCCAGATTCCCAAGTTATGATGTCGCCAGAGCCGGTGAGCGGGGAGGACAGCTTGCTGGAGTTGGTGATTCATGAGGGCAAAACGTTTCCCTCAGGTGTAGTGCTAGCATCAGAGCCTGGTGCAGCCGGGCCCTGCCTGCATTTGGATAGCCTGGATCTCTGGGAAGAAAACAGCCCCACACCACCAGCATTACTCTAAACAGCCCCAGGTGAGGAGCCAGCAATGGAGTCGAGTGCCAGTGTTCTCTGTAATCAACCACAGGGGGATAATTACAATACAGCTGTGGAGGGGGCTGTGGTTTCCATTTGTGTGCCCCCTGTATATTGGGCAGCCGGCTCAGATCCCCGACACTTTTCTTCAGAGACATCAATAACCCCCCCCATGCTCTCCAGCAGCTGATTGCAATACCCGGAGATGGGGCAGCTGGCATTTATCCCGAGTGGCGGGCACAATCTAAGGGAGCTGCTGGGGATGGCTCGGTGAGTAGCTCTCTAGTATATGTGTGTGGCCCTGGCACTGGAGAGATGTCCCCAAGCAGTGCTACAGGAATGTTGACTCCTGTATGGCCCCCCCCTGAGGGAATATGGGGAGGGGGTGAATGCATCCATGGTTGTGGACTGGACCGCACGGTCAATGAAAAGAAACAAACTTTTTGAGACTTGGGTTCAGACTAACACACTCACAGTACATAAAAGACGGGTCTCAGGCTGCTAGACGAACTAGTTTAATATGGGAAAGACCCAAAGGAAAAAATCGTGACGTTTCGGCCTCAGACGGCCTTAATCATACATGTATGATTAAGGCCGTCTGAGGCCGAAACGTCACGATTTTTTCCTTTGGGTCTTTCCCATATTAAACTAGTTCGTCTAGCAGCCTGAGACCCGTCTTTTATGTACTGGATGAGGATGGTGGATTGTCGGCGTCCCTACACACGGTGACTCGGCGCTAGATGTTGTGGGCTCCCGCTGTTCTGGAGATTGCGGCGTTCGTATTGACCTAACACACTCACAGATCCGTTTGGGATCTGGTGCCTGGTTAGTCTCCTGCAAATGAGGGAGGTATGTGACAGAACACGCCGTCACTGTGCGACTTGTAGGGATGTGCTTTTTTTTGTTTCGGAATTTCGAAATTTTCACGAAATTTCCCGATTCGTGTTTTCGGATGCGGCCGATTTTCCGAAAAATATTAGATCTGAAAACGGCAGATCCGAAAAGTTTTCCGAGCCAAAACTAAATATTTTCGGAATTTTCGAATGGACTTGAAATGTGTCAAATCTAAATTTATTGCTTTGAAACGAGGAGAACAGACGTTCCGAAAAAACGAAAATTTCCGAAATCACGAAAAGTCGATACAAAAAACGAGCTAAGTGACACGAAAATACGAAAAATGGTCGATATTCCGAAAAAAAATGTACACGAAAACGAGTCGAGCCGAACCGAATCGAAACAGAAATCGGTCGAAACGAGCCGAATCGAAAAGTTTGAAAATCCGAAAAATCGAATTGAATCGAACCGAAAAAAAATCGGTGTACAAGCCTAGCGACTTGGAGGGGGCTGTGCGCTAGCCTCCTACCCAGAGACTATGGCCCGTGAAAGAGACTATTGGGGAACCTTTTAAATAAATTGTGGTTTTCACTGTTTCATAGATATGCCAGTTAACTAAAGATTTCTGATGTCTGTGTGTTATTCCCTGTATAGTGTAGATCTCTGTATTAGTACCTTCTATTGTGTAAATTCTCTCAGTAAGAAATTCCTTTTGTTTACCCTAGCTTTCTCCTTCCCCCATTCTCCATTGTTTGAAGGCCCTGGGTAGTTATCTGATCTGTGATGTTGTCTGTTTGATTGTATGTGTAGCGCTGGTTTTAAATCCCCTGGTCGTTGTAGTACTTGTTTTTGGCCACCGGAGGGAGACAAGCGCGATGTAAGACACTGAACATTGGGACTACATTTTCCAGCATGCTTTGCGGGCGGGAACAGGAAGTGGGTGGGAGAGAGACGCTGACATCCTGAGCCTCGTGGACAGAGCTGGCAGAGCGCGCCTAGGAGTGAGAGGAGCAAGACGCAGTGTAGCTGAACGTGATAGCGACCAGGCCGGAGCGCAGGTGCGGCCTGACAGAGCTGGAGACCGGGTTTTTCCGCCTTATTATACGAAGACCCAGTGATCCACCGCAGTAACCCGAGCTGATACAGAGTGAGCTGGAGGACCCCGAGTTAGGAGAACCGCAGATCGATCTAACAGGGAGTGCAGGCGGTGAGCTGGACATCTTGTGGCAGATACAGACAAGCAAGACAGCGGATCCGGTGACACAGAGAACCCCAGTCAAAATCGAGCGGAGAGACGTCCTGGGTCGAGCGGAGCACAGAGTATCTGGTGGAAGGGTGAGAGGCCTTCCAGGCCGTTGTGAAAATCTAAAGCACGCTGCAGTTTGTTTCAAAACCCACAGGGCCCCAACGTGACTAGTCGAAGATACCTCATAAATAATTCACTGGCCAGTTGAATATTGTACCCGGGTACCAATACACACATACACATACATTCTTTGGGACATAACCTGTACGGGACTCACTCCCCAACCACAAAGGGGGTTAAAGATATATTTTTCCCTTTTCTGCTGCGCGTTTTTCGCATTACGAAGCATTGTATTTCTTTTCCGCTGCGCGTTTCCCGCACTACGAAGTACTGTAAATATATATATATACCGTGTTACTCATTATATGCCAGTTTATTCAGTAAACTATATCATTTATAAAATCCACGACGGTGCTGGAGTATATTTATTCCCTAGTACGGGGAGACTGACCCGAGGTTCAAATTCAGTGGCTCCTCCTGGAGTGAGCGCTACACGTGGGGGCTCGTTTCCGGCATCCAGTCTCTGGAAAAACCGCATTTAAAGGGTTAAATATGGATCCAGACACTGCTGCCAAGTGGTGTGAGGAGCACAGTAGTCAGTTAGAATTGTGTATAGTCATGGATATTCCTGCAGACACTTGGGCCGAAGATCAGATTCGCCAGGCCGTGGCCGCGCTGACACCAGATAATCGGGGGTTAATCCTGGACATTAAAGAGAACCCAGATACCTCTCACACATATGTTCTTTTTGAGTGGAGAAAGGGTGTTCCAGTGTGTTTTCAGGGCACGAGCGTGAAGCTGACCGATGAGGTGGAAGTCCAACTGATTCAGCCAAGTGTGCCACGTGGCGAATCCGCGAGTGTTCCCGCGCCCATGATGGCCATGATCGGGCCTGAATTTATAGTGGCTATTGGAGATTTGCTGGCTAAATGTCAGAGAACAAGCCCTCCGCACACTAACTAGGGATGTGCGTTTCGGGTTTCGGAATTTCGGAATTTTCACGAAATTTCCCAATTCGTGTTTTCGGATGCGGCCGATTTTCCGAAATTTTTTAGATCCGAAAATGGCAGATCCGAAAAGTTTTCCGAGCCGAAATGAAATATTTTCGGAATTTTCGAATTGGACTTGAAATGTGTCAAATCGAAATTTATTTTCACTCTATTCATGATTTTGGTTCCATTCGTGATTTCGGTTCCAGCTGTTTTATTCTGAAATTCGATGATGACTGTCCACTTCAAAGTTGTTGGGAAATTCAGGAGTGATCTTCAATACTCTATGTCCAAGACTTAAACCAAAAGGACATCTCTTGGTTGAGGTTAATTAAGAGGTTAACACCTGTGCTGGCCAAACCTCTGCAGGAACCCAAGATCCTACCCAAACCATATAACAGAAACTGTAAAAACCAGTTCACATTTTTTTCCTCTAAATAATTGGGCAGATCCTGCTGACAGCCTCTGCAATATATATGTGAATTTACACGCGAGCAGCTCCTCCTCTTTGGTTCAGGGACTACCAAACTTTGAAACGAATTGAACAGAGGTTCCTGAAAAATACGACAATTTCCGAAATCTCGAAAAGTCGATACAAAAAACGAGCTAAGTGACCCGAAAATACGAAAAATGGTCAATATTCCAAAAAAAAAATGTACACGGAAAACGAGTCGAACCGAACCGAATTGAAACAGAAATCGGTCGAAACGAGCCGAATCGAAAAGTTTAAACATCCGAATGAGCCGAAACGAATCGAACCGAAAAAAAAATCGGTGCGCAAGCCTAACACTATCTTTGGTTATCGACGGTTGAGAAATTTTACAGGAAACGTACCAACTCCGGCGGGAGAAGAAACCTTCGAAGAATGGGTGGAACAGGCGATGCAGGCTCTGGATGAGTGGGACGTCCCTGAAGCACAGAAAAAGCAAAGGATCACTGAGAGCTTAAAGGGACCTGCGTCAGAGGCTGTAAGAAACCTAAAATTGAGTAAGAAAGACTGCACTGCCTTAGATTATTTAAATGTTCTGGAGGAAGTTTTTGGGCGAACGGAAAAGGCTGCAGAGCTCGTATATCAGTATGAACACACCTACCAGCGGAAAGGTGAGAGAATGACCGAATATATGAGGCGCCTAGATAAGATTCTGCACCAGATACTCCTCAAGAAAGGGGCCGAACTGGCTGAAGTAGATAAGATCCGAATAAAACAGATCCTGAGGGGCGCTCAACCTCTAGATCCAGTGATGCTGCAGCTGAGAAGCAGGGAAGGTAATCAAGAACTGAAGTACCTGGAACTGATCCGAGCTGTCAGAGAGGAGGAGGCTTTACTGGAAGAAAAATCCTTCAGGAGAGGAGAAAGAGCTTACGCGCAACCTGTGAGGCATAACGAATGTTTGCAGCCTTAAAGTGACTCGTTGGATGCCTATGGATCCGACGTGGACGAACAAGAGCATCTGATCGCTTTTAAATCCACAGAGAAGACTGTCAAAGAATTAAACCTCTCTGCACATGGTGAGTTGCACAAAACTGTTAAGAAGGTACAAGAAGCTCAAGCTGAATTGCAACAGGCGCACGTGGAACTGTGCCGAGTATTGTTGAAGGTGACAGAGACACAGACAGAGATGCAGAAGTTCCTTACAGACATGCAGACAACCGGAGTTGCTGTGGCGTCTAGCCATGGTCCTTCAAACGAATCACAGCAGGCAACTGCGTCTCCGCCTTCAAAGAAGAGATGTTTCAGTTGTGGAGAAATGGGCCACTTCCGTGCACAATGCAAAAGCCAAAAGCCTGAAGGAAATAGAGTTGAGGAGTTCTTGAAAGCTTTGGAAGGACTGTTATCTACCTCACCGGCGGGAAACGCCAGAGGGCACAAGTGAAGGAGCAACCTAGGTGCCTGAAGGTTGAAACACTCTCCAAAAATCAAGCCAGGACTAAGAGGGCGAGAGGGCCCAAAGTCTGGCCAACTGCCGAGCCTGCCAGGACTGAAAGAGTCACTCCCTTAGCATCCGGACCTACGTCATGGGGAAGCAATGCACACCCAAAACCTACACGGGCCAAGAAGAAGGCCAGGGTACAACAAACTGGGTCTAAGTGTCCTGGTGCCACCACCAAGTTTCCTGACCAGCTGATAGGTCCTTCCCCTATTGTGCCAATCCAAGTGGAGGGAGTCTACACTAAAGCCCTGTTGGATTCAGGGGCTCAAGAGACATTGATCTACCGAGACTTCTATGAGAAACACTTGAAGCACATCCCTCTACAGAAATTGAAGGATCTGGAAATCTGGGGTATCGGAACTGAGAAACTCCCTTATGACGGGTATCTACAGGTGAAGTTGGAGATCGGATCCGAAGTCATCGGACAGTCCGGAGGTTGTGATGCATTGGCCATTGTGTGTTCTCAGCCTTCAGGGGCAAACAGGAGTTCCATGATAGTGGGGACGAATACTGATTTGGTGCGACGTCTCCTGACACCTATCGTATTGGAAGAAGGTTCTACTGAACGAGTACACCCAATGTTACGTCCAGTCTATCAGAGAATGGTCGAAGAACAGAAGGCACTTGCCGAAGTGGGGCACCTATGGAGATTAGAAGGAACAGAAAAGGTTCTGCAATCGGGAGAAGTAGCGAGCTTCCGGGCTTCAGTCAAGTTGAACGGATCGCAACCAGGGCCCTATGTGGTACTGGAAACCGATTTTAATCATGGGAGTGAAGCCGGAGTAGAAGTAATCCCTGAAATAATCTCCACTAAAGCTTTGAAAAGAACACGAGGAAGAGTCTCAGTCAGCGTGTGCAATGTGTCTGATTCTCCAGTAGTGCTTAAAGCACGAATGCCTATCGGGCAAGTAGCGTCCGCTACGCCCCTCTCTCCTACCGATTTAGGAGGGGGAGTGGATAAAGAGATTCCAGATGAAAGGTTCTACCCCAAGGACGCTCCCATTTCACCTGAATGGAAGAAAGGTCTTCAGTCCCAAGTTCTAAAGTGGAGAGACTTGTTCTCGAAAGATGAGTTCGACGTGGGCCTAGCTAAAAGTACTGAGCACCGCATTCGATTACAAGAGGACAAGCCGTTTCGTGAAAGGTCAAGATGAGTTCCGCTGGGAGACTTGGATGATCTACGAGAACAGCTGAATGAACTGCAAAGAACCAAGGTGATTCAAGAGTCCAGGAGTCCATATGCATCTCCAATAGTAATGGTCCGGAAAAAGAATGGTTCTGTCCGCCTATGCATAGACTATCGCACGCTGAATCGGAGAACCATCCCAGATCAATATGCTACTCCTCGGATAGAAGATGCCTTACAGTGTTTGTCGGGAGTAAAATGGTTTAGTGTACTAGACCTGCAAAGCGGGTATCACCAGATACCAATGCATCCTGAAGACAAAGAGAAGACTGCGTTCATCTGCCCATTGGGGTTCTTCGAATTCAACAGAATGCCTCAAGGCCTTACGGGGGCTCCAGCCACGTTCCAACGGTTAATGGAGAAGACAGTCGGGGACATGAATCTGATCGAAGTATTAGTGTACCTGGATGACATAATTGTGTTCGGGAAGACTCTGGAAGAACATGAACAACGTTTGGAGAAGGTCTTGATGAGGCTCCATGAAGAGGGATTGAAACTATCTCTGGAGAAATGTCAATTCTGTTTACCATCTGTTACGTATCTGGGACATGTGGTCTCAGCAGAAGGCGTTTCGACAGATCCTCGGAAGTTGGAGGCCGTGGCTTCTTGGCCTAGACCCCGAAACGTCACTGAACTTAGATCTTTCTTGGGGTTCTGTTCCTATTATCGAAGATTTGTAGGAGGATTCGCAAAAATAGCTCAACCACTGAACAAACTCCTACAGAAGGAAAGCACAGAAGAAGGCTGCAAGGTCTCTGACCAAAATCCGTCAGCTCCAGGGCCAAGGAAAACTCGAGAGTCCATCCAGGGAGAATGGACCAGTCAATGCGATGGTGCTTTTAAGAAGCTGAAAGAGAGTTTAACTCGAGCTCCTGTCTTGGCCTATGCGGATCCTCACAAGCCGTACGAGTTACATGTGGATGCCAGCAGAGAAGGTCTAGGAGGAGTCCTGTATCAAGAGTATGGTGGATTGCTGAGGCCTGTAGCGTATGTGAGCCGGAGCCTTACGCCTTCAGAAAAGAACTATCCTACCCACAAGTTGGAGTTCCTAGCCTTTAAGTGGGCAGTGGTAGGCAAGCTAAAGGACTATCTGTATGGGGCCGAGTTTGTGATAAAGACGGATAACAATCCTCTTACCTACGTCCTTACTACTGCAAAACTGGACGCAACGGGACATCGGTGGGTGGCCGCTCTGTCAGGGTTTCGGTTCAGCCTGAAATATCGCCCTGGCGTGAATAATCGAGATGCTGATGCTTTGTCGAGAAGACCCTACACTACAGAATGGACTCAGTTAACTCCAGACGGGGTACAAGCTTTGTGTCAAGGAGCAGAGCGCCGGGTCAAGGGAGGGATTGAAGCGGAGGCCATAGGAGTCATGGCTGAGGCTGTTCCGGAGTTCTACTGCAACCCTACGCAGTTGAGGGATTAAAGTCTGCCTACCTTTTCAAAACAGGATCTGAAAGCTGACCAGGCTAGAGACCCTTTAATTGCATTAACCATAAAGGCCCTAACTGCGAACCAGCGGGAAATTCTGCTGACCAATTCCCCAGATGGAGCCAGATTGGTCTACAAAGAGTGGGAACGGTTGAAGATGTTGGATGGGGTGGTCTACCGAATGGGCCCCTCTACCAATGCTGAAGAGACCCAACAGTTGTTCCTTCCCACTAAACATAGAGAGAGTGTACTGCGATCGCTACATGATGAGCATGGACATTTGGGCGCAGAAAGGAATTTTAAGCTGGTGCGAGACAGGTTCTATTGGCCTTGCATGAGAGCTGAAGTGGAAAGTTACTGCCATTCATGTCTGAGGTGCATTCAGACCCTACCGACCCGAACCGCTCCAATGAGCCATATGCAAAGTCAAGGACCCATGGATTTGGTGTGCATTGACTTTCTGTGCTTAGAGCCGGATGCTAGTGGGCAGGGAAATATTCTAATAGTGACTGATCACTTCACACGTTACGCCCAAGCCTTTTCTACAAAAGACCAACGCGCTCCGACAGTGGCAAAAGTTCTGATGGAAAAGTTCTTTGTTCACTACGGCCTACTGTGACGGAACGGCAGCCACAGGATTTATTTAGTTTAATTTCATTCTTATTTTGTTATATTTCGTTTACCCTTTATTTATAGAAACTTATTTCCTTTGTTAGATTTAGTGTAAAACTGTTGCTAGACTTCTAATTAATCATGTTTTTCCCCTGCACCATCCTGCTAGTTTATGCTCAGTTATATTGTGTGGTTTTAAATGTATTGTCAATTGCTCATTTTTAGTTTTAAATAGACTTATATTTCTTTAGTTAAATGTGTTTTTTAAAAACACTACCTGCCACTAGTGTCAAATGCTTTCCTTTGCATAGAATATACAATAGGTTTGAGTAACTTGTGGATTATGCAAAAGTGCTTTCTGTTTGGATATCTGTTATCTGTTTACCTGTTCTGAACGGGTGGGAGTCACATTGTCTCAGCCACCCACTATCTGATTCCCTTTACAATTGGTTATGTAAATCACTGTATGTGAGCACTGTGAGGTCAATACTTCATCTGCATACAACCAGTGGACCCAAGTGAAGACTGAGAGGACCTGAGAGAAGCCTGCAATGGTCTTGGAACCAACCAATCAGAACCTGGGCTATGGCTAGCCCCTGTGCAGAATTCACTCCAGGGGTCTGGGGGCGGGCATGGGAGAGAACAGTGGGAATGTACCATATAAATGGACCGTGTATGTAGCAGGTACCCTGCAGGGGTAGCTCCGTCTGCGGCGCCGAGTCTTGCTGGAGAGCTTAGCCGGGTAGCGAGCTAGCAAGGTGGGAGAGAGATTGGCAGCGGTCCTTGGATGATCTGGAAGCGAAGGTTTCAGTAAAGCTGGCTTCTTCAGTGATTATGCCCTCCCCAAATACTAGTCGTGACTCAGTACAGGTTTGAAGGTAAATCAGAATGTTTAATGAAAAGCAGAACATACACGGTCCTTTTATATGGTACAGTCCCATTGTTCTCTCCCATGCCCGCCCCCAGACCCCTGGAGTGAATTCTGCACAGGGGCTAGCCATGCCCAGGTTCTGATTGGTTGGTTCCAAGACCATTGCAGGCTTCTCTCAGGTCCTCTCAAGTCTTCACTTGGGTCCACTGGTTGTATGCAGATGAAGTCTTCACCTCACAGTGACCACATACAGTGATTTACATAACCCATTGTAAAGGGAATCAGATAGTGGGTGGCTGAGACAATGTGACTCCCAGCCTTTCAAAAACAGTAAACAGATAACAGATACACAAAGAGAAAGCACCTTTGCATAATCCACAAATTACACAAACCTATTGTACATTCTATACGAAATAAAGCATTTGACTATAGTGGCAGGTAGGGTTTTTAAAAACCACATTTAACTAAATAAATATAAGTCTATTTAAAGCTAAAAATGAGCAATTGACAATACATTTAACCATACAATATAACTGAGCATAAACTAGCAGGATCGGTGCAGGGGAAAAACATGATTAATTAGAAGTCTAGCCACAGTTTTACATTAAATCTAACAACGGAAATTAGTTCCTATAAATAAAGGGTAAATTAAATATAACAAAATAAGAATGAAATTAAACTAAATAAATCCTGTGGCGGCCGTTCCGTCACAGTTGTTTATTAGGTTCATTGCCAAATCTGCCTTGCCCAGCCATCGTAGTTCATCTGCCCAGCGCAAACCTACTGCAGCTGCCGCTGGCCAAAACCAAGCACAGCCGACATGCCTTGCTAACTGCACTGCTCAGCCCCTGTTCCTGCCATTGAGTGCTTTCTGGGCAGAGGGGCCCTGGGAACCTGGTATCACTGTGGGATGATTTCTAGAGACCAGCGCCATCGACATCACCCCCAAATCAGCCACTGACCTCAGGTCGGGTTTCCCAGCCGCAGAAGAGATTTGGCGCTGGAGTCAGAGCTAGCACTCCAGGGGGTGGAATTGCCCGGGTGGGGAGCAGCCCAGGGTGGGCCAGACAGTGTGGCACCAAGAGCTGGGACCCTGTTAAACATACAATAAGGGCTCTGGCTAGATTCAGTGGCAGAAATGGCACCGGGGTGTCTGGGGGCGGGCATGGGAGAGAACAATTGGACTGTACCATATAAATGGACCTTGTATGTGCTGTTTTACAATAAACCAACTTGCTTAACCTATACTGCGTCTCGACGAGTATTTGGGAAGAGGGACTATCTGCTAGGTATTTCCTCCTGGCTGACTCGTATATTCCAGCAAGGAACCTGACGCCGGCTTCGCTACCTCTGATCACTGCAGCGCAACCCCGGCACCTAAGGCGGATCTACTCCCTCCAAGTAGCGGCGTCCATCACATTGGTGGCAGCGGTGGGATCTCTGAGACCAGTCCACCAGGGGGAGATACAGCCACTGGCTTGACCCCGGTCTCAGCAGCCCTGAAGCTCAAGGAGGTTTGCAAGACTCACCTCTCACCAGGTTTGCAAGACTCACCTCAACTCAGACTCACCTCAACGGAGCATCACTAACCGTATGCCCAGTGCTACGAAAGGTTCAAGCGGACTTGCTAGAGGCTCTTGGAAAGATAGCCAGCGGGAAACCCAAGGCAACGCTCATTACTGAACTAATGGAGAACTACCGGGTGAGTATGGCACCTTCCGAGAATTGAGAGGTACAGTGGCGGCTGGCCCTGTATGGAGCCAACCCTGCGGCAGAAGTGATTGCCAGCGTATTGGCAGATACGGACCAGCTCCGAAAAGCTGAGCTTCAACACCGGTCTGGAGGGTCCACCACGTCCCAGCATGCCACAACGGCTCCCAGGCACAATATTCCCTATGCAGCATTCAAAATGTTCCCGGAAGGATGCAAAGATATCAATGGTTTTCTGCAGGACTTTCAACGTCAGTGTGTGCTACAGGCGGTAGATACCACAGATCGGGTACCCATCCTGGCAAGCAACCTACCGGGAGAGCATTTGAGGCATTTCGGGCCGTGGCAGACGAGGACTGCACTGTCTACGAGCGGGTAGGAGAACACCTCCTTGCCCGCTATGCCCTCACTCCAGTAGCCTATCGGCTTAAGTTCTGAAACTTCCGGATAGGCCCCATAGACAGTTACACAGAGTGGAGCCACAGGATGCAGCAGGCCGTTAAGAACTGGGTCCAGGGGTGTCAGGCGACCACTCTGGACCAATTCACTCACCTCATCCTACTCGAGCAGTTTTACAACTGTACCCCTCCGGAGGTGCAGGACTGGGTCAGGGACCGAAGACCCCTCACGCTACCTGAAGCCACCCGCCTCGCAGATGAATACCACGATGCTCGGAGGAATGCTTCGACCCAGTCACGACCCACACCCCGGCCTTAGCCACGGCATACTGCAGTCAACATGATCCGGACCTGATGCTGACTACCTCCCCTGAGGACGACTGCGGAATCCTGCATGAGGCCAACCCGATACAAGCTGCTGCTGCAGACAACCGTCGGCACAATTGACAGGTTGTCCAGATCAATGGCCAGCCAGTGCAAAGACTTCGGACACCGGGGCCACTCTTACCTTGGCCAAGCCACACCTTGTTCCCCCTGCAGCCACCACGGGCTACTCAGTGGCTATCCGAGTGGCAGGCGGCAATGTGTACCGAATTCCCACAGCTCAATTCCACCTGGACTGGGGCACTGGAGCTTGGGTTGTTGGTGGGGCTGATGCAGTACCTACCCACAGACATACTGCTGGGGAATGATCTGGGATTGCTAACCTCCGCCTTCGAACCCACCGACCATGGAGAGGCATACCCCGTTACTGCCTGGCTGCAGGCTCCTCACCCAAGCTTCGTAGGGACCACAGTAAGACTCACCAGACCCGACCCTGCCCCAGAAAAGGGCCCCTCCATGACCTGGGATTCCCTGGGCGACTTTGCCAAAGAAACCCTAGAGGACATCACTCTGTCCTATAGACAACAGGCGGGCCAGGATCCAGGAGGGCTAGGGGAGGTAAGATTTGAGTGGGACCAGGGGAAGTTGTATAGGATCTCCGAGGGAGCAGGGAGGTGGCAGCCCAGTTACCCATTCGACAGCTGGTAGTGCTGACAAAATATCAGCGTGATCTCTTAAAGATCGGGCACGATATTCCTCTAGCAGGCCATCTGGGACACCGGCGGACCTTGCATCGCCTGACCCAGAGCTTCTTCTGGCCTGGTCTATCTGGCGATGTGAGGGATTACTGCCAGACCTGCGAGATATGCCAGAGAGTAGGGAAACGAGGGGACAGAGCTAAGGCCACCCTGAGACCCCTACAAATAGTGGGAGAGCCATTTATGAGGGTGGCGGAAGATCTGATAGGTTCATTAGCGGTGCCTAGCACTACGGGGAAGAAATACATCCTAACCGTAGTTGACTACGTGACCCGGTACCCCGAGGCCATAGCCCTACGGAATATCTAGGCAGAGACCGTAGCTGGCGATCTGCTCCAAATATTCTCAAGGGTTGGATTTAAACAGGAAATCCTGTCCGACCAGGGCACGCAGTTCACTGCCGAGGTTACCCAACAGCTCTGAAACCTGTGCAGGATAAAACCCCTGTACAGCTCCCCATATCATCCGCAGACCAACGGGCTCTGCAAGCGTTTTAATGGTACCTTAAAACATCTCCTCCGCACTTTCACCCTGTCCCATAAGGACTGGGAACGCCACCTACCCCACCTCCTCTTTGCAGGCAATGTGACGGATTCCGCTACTCGGGGTGAGTCAGGGCCGAGTACACCTGGAGGTCGGTAGTGTGGTAGCGAGGTGCCGCTGGTGCTCGTAGGATACCCCGAGGTTGCAGCTCTGTAGAGAGGTCCTTGAAGCGTCTCGGTTCCCAAAGCCCTGTTATCCCCAATTACTAGCCGAGGCAGGAGTAAAGGTTCAAACAAGAGTGATTTATTTTGCATGGGGAACACAGGTGTATTTATGAGGGAAAAAGGCATTGTTCTCCCCTGGCCCGCCCTCAGCCCTCCCTGGGTGATTTCTGCCACTGCCCCGAGCCATTGCCCAATTTCTCTTTGTTAACCTGGGGCCCCCCCTGCTGTGCACAGCCCTTGTCTTGGGGCTCGGCGCCAGCTCGTCTGGTGAACTTTCCGTGGCTCTGAATGAGCGGGGAACAACAGGGAAAATCACATTAAGGTACTTATTAAAAGTTTGTTAGCCCTTATTTTTATAACACACATATAAACACTTGAACTGTTGTACTGCGCTACAGCGTTGTGGAGGCCGTCCCGTCACAGTCCTCTATGACCAACCGTAGCACTAGCCAGGCATCAGATGTCAGAGCTGCTCAGGTGCAGAGCGCTGTTATCTCAAAGCACACATCCAGGAACTCTGCTGTCTGGGAGTTCTTTAAGAAATGTGCAGCAGACCCCACTGTTGCTATTTGTAATTTATGTCAGATGAGGCTCAAGCGTGGGAAAGACACCGGACGCTTGGGTACCACGTGCTTGAGGCGACATATGACCACCTGCCGCGCATCCCGTTGGCGCAAAACTTTGCGTAGGTCCTCCTCCTCCTCATCTGTCTCTACCCCCATTGTATGTCCTGCCATGTCATTTCCTACAACCTCCACTGACAGGGATGATGCTACAGTAATGGATGTACCAGGTCCTTCCTCACAATGTGACAGCATCCCATCAACTGAAGATTTACACAGTCAGATTACATTGCCCCAGCTGCTGCAGTGTAAGAAAAAATATAGTCCCAAGCACAGCGTCTAAATGCCAGCTTAGCAAAATTACTCGTATTGCAGCTGCTGCCTTTCCAGCTGGTGGACTCTGCTCCCTTCCGTGAATTTGCTGAATGTGTAATACCACAGTAGCATGTTCCAAAATGCCATTACTTTTCACGGAAGGCCATTCCAGCACTATACCAGCACGTGGAAGACAATGTTATCGAGTCATTGAAAGACAGTCAGCAGCAAGGTGCATGTGACTTTAGACACGTGGTCCAGCAAGCATGTACAGGGCCGTTATATTTCCTTCACGGCACACTGGGTAACTCTGATTGCAGCAGGGAGGGATCCAAGACGGGGCTCTGTGCTGGAGCTTGTTCATCCACCACACCTCCAGAAAGCTACTTGTATGAGGTCTGGCAGTTAAACCATCGCGTGGCAGGGGCTACGCAATGGCTCAAGCAAAAAGATGCCATACTGTGCTTGAGCTGGTTTGTTTAGCGGACAGGAGCCACACCGGGCCAGAAATTTTGTCAGCTCTGCAGGGGCAGGTGCAGAGATGGTTAACACCACGCCAGCTATAGCTGGGAATGGTCATCTGTGGCAGCAACTAGGGATGTGCGTTTCGGGTTTCGGAATTTCGGAATTTTCACGAAATTTCCCGATTCGGGTCTTTCGATTCGATCGAAATTCCGAAAATATTTAGATCCGAAAATGTCCGAATCGAAAAGGTTTTCCGAGTCGAAACGAAATTTTTTCGGAATTTCGAATGAACTTGAAATGTGTCAAATCGAAATCTATTGCTTTGAATTGAAACGAGAACAGACTTTCCAAAAAACGAAAAATTGTTCCGAAATCCGAAAAGTTTTCCGAGCCAAATCGAAAAATTTTCGGAATTTCGAATGGACTTTGAAATGTGTCAAATCGAAATTTACTTTCCCTCTATATAGTCTATTCATGATTTCAGTTCCATTCGGGATTTCGGTTCCATTTCGGTAAGTCTGGACATCGTATTATTTAACTATTATCTGTTATATCGCTGATTCTGTAAAGTTTAATTTTTCCATGATCCGATAAGAATTTTCGTATTTTAATTCGACCCGGGGTCGCGCATGCGCGCGCGCGAATATCGTAACTTTATTGAGCACTTTTTATTGACAACTTTTGAACAAAATATTGTTGTTGTTATTATTCAACAAAATGGCCGCTGCACACAGTAATACTACCTCGTCATCACCAGAAGTACCAGTACCCAGGAAAGTGAAGCGAGACACAAATATGTCATTTGAGGAGATGTTGGAGCTTGTCCGCATCTTTGATGGCAAGGATTATGATTGTAGTAGGGGCCCGTACCGCAGGAAGAGTAACGCGAGAAAGGATCGGATCTTGGAGAAGCTACGCACCACAATTTTGGTGAATTTTGGGAAGGAACGCTCGAAGGATCAGCTGAGGAAACGCTGGTCCGATTTGAAGGTGCGGGAACAGAAGCAGCTGAGGCACCTCCGCCGCGTCATAGCGAAACGTAAGTGTCACGTTATATTGTAAAGCGCTGCGCAAACTGTTGGCGCTATATAAATCCTGTATAATAATAATAATGTGCTTGCATGTGCTAATGTGCACAGAAATATGTTGATTTATCTAGTCCTTTTTTCATGCAATGTGATTGTGTATAGCTTTGCGTTTTCACGACTCGCCATACATGCAGTTTTGCCATAGCTCTTCCTTTTTGTGATTTTACGTATTCGTGAAAATTGTGACATTTGATGTATGTAGATGAAGTTATAATGCTGGATTTCTTTTGGCACTGTGTGTATAGTCTGTAGTGTGCTGGGGGGGGGGGTTGTTGTGATTGAGTGATGCATACGAGATGACCCGCAGCTTGCCCAATATTGGCTCCCACCTGCGCATCAACAAAAATCTCTGCGTCTCTGCTAAGTGGTAGTGTAGCACAACAAGGATGGGACATGTAGTTCTTCTGAAAGTGCATAACAGAGCTGCGTTCAATGCAGCTGCTGCAGCAGTGACACTGAATGCTTTAGATGCAAATTTCAAAACAAAATGGTGGATTTCTGTTGTTTCTGCAATATCCAGTTTTATTATTAGCAGAAACTGAAAGTGAAACTGAGGCTGAGGCATCTATAAAATAACTAAAAGCAGTCGCACAATGCGTTTTGTACGCACACAACACAAATAATAGTTTTTATTGAATAAAAACGTAATGTTTACTTCTGAAAAAAATATATAAATGAACGGTAATATATGTCTGTGTGCAATATATGTATGAGATGGGAGTAGTGGGGGGGTCAAGCTGAGGCCTGTTCAATACCTCAGCCGCTGCAAGTGCTAAGTTAGCAACTTGCCATTGAACGCCGTTCAACCGCTCAGCATGCTAACCTAGCACTTGCAGCGACCCGAGGAGATGCTGAGTGTGACGTTTTAAAGATGGCCGCCGCCATGAAGCAGTAACAATGCCGTACAGCAAGATGGCCGCCGCCTCGAAGCAAGCAATAATTCTGTACAGCAATGTTAATTTTGCGGTTTCTGTTCACCAAAGCACAAAATATTTATTTATTATTTCCCCCTGTACATAGACATATATTACAGTTCAAATTATATATTATTGTTTCAGAAGTAAACATAACGTTTATTCATTAAAAACGATCATTTGTGGTGTGTGCGTACATAACGGAATTGTGCTGACTGCTTCTCTTTATTATATTTTGTCCGAGTGATCCGAAAAACAATCTGAATTTTTCATTAAGAAATCATCGGCCATTTTGGATTCAAAATTCGCATCCAAAGGGTTCAACGACACTGCTGCAGCAATTCAGCAGCTGCTGAGGTACTGAACAGGCCTCTGGTAGTGGGGTAGTGGAGGGGGTGTCGCAATACTTTCGGCAATATAGTGTATAGATATACCATTTTTTCCAGTCTGCATTATTTACGTGTTATTTTTTGAATTTGGCAGAAGACAGGAAGAAGGCCGCCGAATCTGCTCCGGCGGGCACCAGTGCCCCGGAGGAGGAGGAGGAACCACAGGCGTCCACCAGCGCTGGTATATACTGTTTTATTTTGCAACGACTTTTGGTCAAAAACAGAAACATTTTTTGTTTACTGTATTTTAATTAAATTTTTTTATGTATAGCACAAGAGGAGCAGGAGGAGGAAGAGGAGGAGGAAGAGGAGGAGGAGGAGGAAGAGGAAGAGAGGGAGCCAGAGGCCGCCAGTCCAGGTTTGTTTTTTTTTACTGTTGTATTTTGCATCGACTTTTGTTCAAAAATAAATCAGTTTTGTTGTTTACTGTATTTTTTATTTCTTTAATTTCTTACATATAGCACCGGATATGCTGACGGTGGTCGTGGGGGATCAGTCGGAGGAGGAGGAGGAGCCTCAGGAAGCTGCCAGCACTGGTATATACTACTGTTATATTTTTTCAAGACTTTCAGTCAAAAATAGAAACCTGCTTTACTTACTGTATTTTCCTTCTTTCATTTATTGGATATATAGAAGGAGAAGCCAGACCTCGGGACTCGGAGGCAATTGGTCAGCAGCTTCGCCTGGCAGTCCGGACACTTGACAACGTCCAGGAACTGCTGCAGGTCCTCCGTGAGCAGCTAGTGACCACCGCGGACATGCTTGAGCGGCAGTAAGAAGAGCAACAACTGCCTCAGCTGCTCCTGCTCGCCTGCTTTGGGTCGGACCAGCGTTTTCTGATCTGGTCCTTCGTACCGTCCTTCCCAAACACTCTAGGATGGTGGTGCGCGTAACTTCTCTGTTCCGATCCTTTCTCAAATTACTCTTCCTGCGTAAGGGCCCTTACTGCAGTCATATTCCTTGTTATCGAAGATGCGGACCAGCTCCAACATCTCCTCAAATGCCAGTAATTATTATCGCCTGGCTTAGACTGGAAGATGTTTGTTTGTGTTGTTTGTGCCCCCGTTGGGCAGTTTGCCATCCTTCCCCATGTAAATAAATTTTCTATTTTTTTATATATTTTCCTGTTGTGTGCGTTGCTTTACGTTAATAAGTTAATTATGTATTGCTTGGTTTCCAGTCCACACTGTTAAAATCATATGTACATAAATTTATTGACATTTCTATGGACCCTTTGTCATAAATTTGTCAACATATTTGTGGCCATGAATGTGACTGTGTAATTTTCACCCAAAAAAATATAACAAGTCCCCTTTTCAATTTTTTTTTAACAAACGCAACTCATAAAATATAACCGCAAACACTCGCATGATAAAATGTGAAAAAAACACTTTACACCTTGTAAAACAAACATTGAAAATTCTAATTTTATTGCATTTTTTTTTATAATATACAGACAGGACATGACGCATACATATGATAATGATATATTATGAATCATCTGCCGAGTCTGCCGGAAAGAACGATATATAACATGTCGGGGTCATATTATAAAATAAGGCTTCAAAACGCGTTTAAACAAGAGGAGCGAAACTGTTAAAAATTAGCTCAGCAGCAGACCGCAGTGCCGCACACAGGCGTGAAGGGAAGCCGTGAAATGCCTCAGCAGCGAAAGGGTTAATTTTTTTTTTGTCTGAAACCTTTAAATCATTTTATTTTTTTTTTAATTTCAGATCATTTTGATCAACTACTTTTTCCGTTTTAAAAACTTTTTGTTCTGGTTTTTATTTTTAAAGTCAGACCATTCGGGTCAGTTTACCGTTTTTTAAATAGTTTTGTTCTTTTTTTTTTGTTCCTTGGCTTTCATACCATTTTTTTAATGTGATTAAATAAATAAAGTTGTGAAATGTATATTCATAAGAAAAAAAGGATCTTTATTTAATAAAAAAACACGATAGAATCGCCAGAATTATCGTATCGACAGAATGAATTATCGGATCCGAAAAACAAACCAAAAATTTATTATAAAAAATATATAAAGTATAAAAAAGTAAACCATAGTAGTTTACGCGTCAAAACGAATAGAGTTAGACAGCTTTGAAACGAGGAGAACAGACGTTCCGAAAAAAATGAAAAATTCCGAAATCACGAAAAGTTGATACAAAAAACCAGCAAACTGACCCGAAAATACGAAAAATGGTCGATATTCAAAAAAAAAATTTACACGATAAACGAGCCAAACCAAACCGAATCGAAACAGAAATCGGTTGAAACGAGCCGAATCAAAAATTTTAAACATCAGAACAAATCTAATCGAACCGAAAAAAAAATCAGTGCACAAGCCTATTAATATCTGACATCCCGATGTGAAACATCAGGACTTTTACATTAGATTTCGACCTTTTTTATTTTTTTAACTTCTGGATAGTCGAAAATCGAAATCTATCCAAAAAGTCCCAATGTTTCACATCATTCTGAACTTTGTTTGGATCGAGTAAGTCCGTGGGCGTGCGGCCGTTAAATGTATATACCAGTGGCGTCGTAACATGGGGGCGGGGGTGCGGCCCGCACCAGGTGACACCCGCCTTTAGGGTGACACCGTCACCCTAAGGGCGGGTGTCTCACCCTCCGCCGCGTTTTTCACTCCCTGCGAGCGTCCGAAGCATGCAGCTTCGACGCTCGCCTGGAGGAAACACGTCACCAGCCAATCGCAGCTGGTCACGTGGCTCCCCCTGGCGAGCGCCCAAGCTCTGCGCCGCCGGACGCTCTGAGGGAGCGAAAAAGGCAGCGGAGGTGAGCTGGGGCCATTTTCATGAGGTGCTGGGGCATTCCATGTGCTGGGGCAAATCCATGAGGAGCTGGGGCATATCCATGAGGAGCTGGGGCATTCCATGTGCTGGGGCATATCCATGAGGAGCTGGGGCATTCCATGTGCTGGGGCATATCCACGAGGAGCTGGGGCATATCCACGAGGAGCTGGGGCAAATCCATGTGTGAGCTGGGGCATATCCACGAGGAGCTGGGGCAAATCCATGTGTGAACTGGGGCATATCCACGAGGAGCTGGGGCAAATCCATGTGTCAGCTGGGGCATGTCCACGAGGAGCTGGGGCATGTCCACGAGGAGCTGGGGCATGTCCACGAGGAGCTGGGGCATGTCCACGAGGAGCTGGGGCAATATCCATGAGGAGCTGGGGCATGTCCACGAGGAGCTGGGGCAATATCCATGAGGAGCTGGGGCATATCCATGAGGATGTCGGATGTCGGCCAAGCTTCCGGTAACTCCCCCTGAGGACTGGCGTCATCGTGCATAGCACGATGACGCCAGTCCTGGAGTTAACCCCAAGCTGCCACCAATGGTGGAGATAGGGGGTTCCAAAATGAACCCCCTATCTCCCGATCCATGGCAGCTAGGGGTTAAAGTTTGGTATTGTTGGATCAGCCAGAGCATGGCTGTTCCAACGATACCAAACACGAATGTGAAAAACGTTTGTAAAAAAATTTAAAAAATATTTAAAAACATTTATAAAAAAATAAACAATTTTTTTTTCTTTTTTTTGGTTTGTTCAGCAATATTGTTCCCATTTCATTTATAATGTGAACAATGATGCTGCACTAACGATTTTTGTATGCGGTGCGTTTGTTAAAAATCGCGTAATTTTCCCCAAAAAAAAATGTAACGAGACCCCATCTCTAATTTTTTTAACAAGCGCACCCCATACAAAATATAACCGCAATTGCTCGCATGTTAAAATGTGAAAAAAAAAACACTTTACACGTTGTAAATTATTGAAAATTCATATTTTATTGCATTTTTTGTTAGAATATACAGACAGGTCATGACGTATACATATAATAATGACATATTATGAATCTGCTGAGTCTGCCGGAAAGAACGATATATAATATGTCTGGGTCATATAATAAAATAAGCTTCAAAACGCGTTTAAACATGATGAGCAAAACCGCTAAAAATGAGCTCAGCACAGAGGCGGGAAAAGCCTCAGCAGCGAAAGGGTTAATTAAAAAAACACGATAGAATCGCCAGAATTATCGTATCGACAGAATGAATTATTGGATCCGAAAAACAAACCAAAAATGTATTATAAAAAATATATAAAGTAGTATTAAAAAAGTAAACCATAGTAGTTTTCATCAAAACGAATAGAGTTAGACAGCTTTGAAACGAGAACAGACGTTCCGAAAAACGAAAAATTGGCGATATGCCGAAACATGTACAATTCCGAAAAAACGAAAAGTTCAGAAATACGAAAAGTTCCGAAAAACGAAAAATTGGCGATATGCCGAAAGCCATGTACAATTCCGAAAAACGGAAATTTTCCGAAATAACGAAAAGTCGATACATAAACCTAGTGAAGTTACCCGAAAATACGAAAAATGGTCGAAATTCCGAAAAATCCATGTACCCGAAAACCGAATCGAACCGAACCAAATCGAAACAGAACGCAGTCGAAACGAGCCGAATCGAAAAGTTTGAAAAATCGAAAAATCGAATCGAATCGAATCGAAAAAAAAATCGGTGCACATCCCTAGCAGCAACCTAATGGCAGCAACCTTCTCTCCGCCCTACGCCTGGGTAAGTTGACACATGTACCATGCCTAGCACATGTCCTAAATCTGGTGGTACAGCATTTCCTACCCAGGTAGGAACCACCTGGGCCAGATATACACCTACCACACCGGGCCAGAAATTCTGTCAGCTCTGCAGGGGCAGGTGCAGAGATGGTTAACACCACGCCAGCTTCAGCTGGGAATGATTGTCTGCGATAATGGCAGCAACCTTCTCTCCGCCCTACGCAAGGGTAAATTGACGCATGTACCATGCTTAGCACACGTCCTAAATCTGGTGGTACAGCGTTTCCTAACCAAGTACCCAGGGCTGCCAGAGCTTCTCATCCAGGCCAGAAAAGTCTGCAGCCACTTCAGATGGTCATTCACAGCAAGCGTTCGCCTGGCAGAAATTCAAAGAGAATTCCACCTTCCCACAAACCGTCTGATCTGTGATATGCCCACCAGGTGGAACTCGACATTAGCAATGCTGCAGCGTCTGCACAAGCAGCAGAGGGCCATCAACGAGTACCTGTGTGAGTATGGCACAAGGACAGGTTCAGGTCAACTTGGTTTTCTTTCCCCCCCGCAGTGGCTGATCAAGGATGCATGCACTGTACTGTCACCATTTGAGGAGGCAACAAGGATGGTGAGCAGGGACAGTGCATGCATCAGTGACACAATTCCTTTAGTGTTCCTGCTGGAGCACACTCTGCGGGGAATTATTGATGTGGCTCTAGAGGCAGAGCAGCGGGAGGAAGAGGAGGCCTTCCCTAGCTCTCAAGGCCCCAGTCTTTCCACAGACAGCATTCCAGCGGGTCCTACTCAGATAAGACAGGAGGAGGATGAGGAGGAGGAATATTTAAGTAGTGGGGGCATTGAAGGTGGGGAGTCCTCAAGGGAGGGTTTTGTGTGCCCAGAAACACAAGGGCTAGTGCGTGGCTGGGAGGAGGAAGTGCACGATACGGTCATCCTCATTGACCAGGAAGACTTGGAAGCTTGGAACCACGTGATTGTGAGGTCGAGACGTTCACAGAACAGCAGGCAGGATGGCGCACAGGATGGATTAGATTATGAAAATGTGACTTGCACACTTAGAGCTGCAGGGATCTCGGCTCCCATTTCACGGAAACACAAAGTGCTGAGACCGCAAACCCCACATATTCCCCTGCTCCAAACTGCACTCACCCAGGGCTGAAAGTATGCAGCGCCCGGAGAGTCAACAGAGAACAGCTCGCATATTTGCAGCCAGCCTGGCTCAAAGATCCTCAAACGACCTGCAGGATTCTATGGCAGCTTGTACAATATCCCATATCCAGTCAGCGTTTAAGCGTCTGCTCGGGAACGTCAACCGTATGCACGTCGGGAGCACCGGAGGCAGAGCTCCCCCTGCCTGGAACAACCCCTATCGAGTTATAGTAACTGCATACCGTGCATGAATGCGGAGACAAAACACCGGTCTCAGCCGTGTTATAGCCTTGTGAAGAGGGAGTGGGTGACTCTTAAAAGAGCCTTTGTGTTAGAAAGGCAGAGTCATTGGGAAGCAGCGGTCATGACATTTTAACCTCCGAAGCCATACAGAGTGCGGCCCTGGCGTTTCAGAGCGTACACCACGTCCATGGCGGTAACTGTCTTTCTCTTGGCGTGCTCGGTGTAGGTGACGGCGTCTCGGATGACGTTCTCCAAGAAGACTTTCAGCACGAAGCGGGTCTCCTCGTAAATGAGACCAGAGAAGCGCTTCACGCCGCCTCTACGAGCTAAGCGGTGGATAGCAGGTTTAGTAATACCCTGGATGTTATCACGGAGAACCTTCCTGTGACGCTTGGTGCCGTCTTTCCCGAGTCCCTTACCTCCTTTACCGCGTCCAGACATGATCACAAGTAACAATATGAGACACGACGAAAGAACTCTAATATATAGCACTTCGGTGGACCTGATGGGGAACTATAATGGTCGTCTGGCTTCAAACGTAGGTTTAATGGGCGTATGTGCTCGCTGTTGATTGGCTTTTAACGTAGATTTGATACATGCGGCACGCTGATTGGCTGTAATGCATTTTGAACAATACACAAAGGAAATAATGTTAGAATTATTTGATGGGGAGATGTAAGGTTTGCTCAATGCTTGTCTGTCTCTGCTGAAAAGGCAGGAGATTATTTCACGGAGAGTACTTACCACTTGTCTACCAATGCTTTGTAGTGTAATCTTTTGTTCTCACAATACACCTAATAGCAACTTGCCTTAATGACTGTGTGACGGATATGAAAATAAGGTTTTTCTCTGAGGTTACTGCCCTGCAGTCTGCACAACTCATATGCCGTGTTAAACCTTTATATACGAATGAACATAAGAATACTACTGTTACGATTTCATATACTGTGTTTCATTCCCAGATCGATTATGATTATGTTGCAACACTAATTTGTCCTTAGGTCACGAAACCAATCGAGCTTAAGTGTGATTCTGGACTGCATGTCTACTCCCTTGGGAGAATAGCTTTGTTTTCACTGTCTCTGCTTGTCAGAAAAATCTGCTCTCTATAATCCAAACAACGCTACTTCAGTGCGAGCGCTATACAGTTCGTTACTGGGATGGACGCCGCTACTCGGAGGGAGTAGATTCGTCGTAGGTGCCGGGGTTGCTCTGCAGTGAGCAGCGGTAGTGAAGCCCCTCTTCCCAAATACTCGTCGAGATGCAGTACAGGTTAAGTAGATCAGTTTATTTAGAACAGCACAGACACGGTACATTTATATGGTAAAGTCCCAGTGTTATCTACAATGCCCGCCTTCAGACATCCCAGCGCCAGTTTTGCCACTGCCTCTAGCCCGAGCCCTTTTCGTATCCTTAACATGGGCTGACCCGGCATCCCGCTCCTGGCGCCACACTGTCTGGCCCGCCCTCGGCTGTTCCTTGCCTGGGAAATTCCACCCCCTGGAGTGTGAGCGCTGATTTGGGCCCCGGATCTCCTCTGCGGCGGGGAAGTCCAACCTGGGTTTAGCGGGTGATCTTGGCGGCGCTTCCCTTTAGAACTCACCCCACAATGGCACCATGTTCTCAGGGCCCTTCTGCCCAAAAGTGCTCTGGTGGCATGTACATGGGCTGAGCAGTGCAAGGTGTAAGGAAAGTCGGCTGTGCGTGGTCTCGGCCGGAGGCAGCTGTAGCAGATAAACTATGATGGCTGGGCAAGGCAGGGTTGGCAAATAACTTAATAAACATCAGAGTCATACAGGCACAAATTGTACTAACGAATTCTACACTTGGGTGAACGAAAACCTTGCAATTTAGGTGTTATTAAATGGGGAGAGATTACCGGTGCGTTTGGTGCGGGGAATTGCGAGGGGAAACAAAATACACACAGGGATTATAAAGAGATAAATTGTATAAACAAATTTTTACACTGAATCAAAGAACTTTAAACGTTTTAGGTGCTAATAAATTGAAAGCGACGGCTGTTCTGTCACAGTTACACCCTGCCTCGCTTATGCGGTCCAGTACGATTCTTAAGTGGAGTAGGTGTTCCTCCCAGGTATTGCTAAAGATGGCAATATCATCTAGGTAGGGACTTGTAAAGTCTTGCATTCCGTCCAGCAGCCGATCCACCACGACTTGGAAGGTGGCCGGGGCATTCTTCATCCCAAATGGCATGACCCGAAATTGGAACAGACCAAAGAGAGTAATGAATGCCGATTTCGGCACATCTTCAGCAGCAAGGGGAATCTGCCAATACCCCTTACACAAGTCAATGGTGATGAGTAAGTTCCCCTGGGCAATGCGGTCTAGGAGCTTGTCTACCCGGGTGTCATGTGTAGCGCTGCTTTAAAAAAAATGTATTCTGGTGCATTGAACTATTGCTGCCACAAGAGGGAGACAGAGACATTGTGGACTATGCTGGACAAAACCGAACTACACCGACCATCATCCTTTGCATGAGGACAGGAAGGAGGTGGTACAGGAAGAGGAAGGAGATTAACAGCCTCGTGCAAGGCAGAGGCAGTGTGAACAGAGCAACGAGAGACGTAGGATGCACGCTGGGGCTGTTAGGGTTTGAAACCAGGCCGGAGTGTGGAAGTTATTACAGTCCTGTTAAAGATCGTGCTGTTCCCTGAGCGTTGAGAGTACAGAGTATGCTACGCTGAACTGTTCGTGACAAAGTGCGGTTTGGGAGAAGAGGGACATCGTGTGAGGAGAGGCTGCAAACTGGAGAGGAGTGCTGGCAGCCTATGGGGATAACCGCGAAATGAATAAAGAAGCTCCAGAGTCCACGATAGATTTCAATGGATTTAATCCAACAACAGAAAAAAAGGCAACGTTTCGACATGACTGGTCTTTGTCAAAGACCAGTCATGGTCGAAACGTTGCCTTTTTTTCTGTTGTTGGATTAAATCCATTGAAATCTATCGTGGACTCTGGAGCTTCTTTATTCATTTCGTGATTGTTGGGGCTGTGGAGCAAGAGACCCCCACTCCATTTATCCACTTTGGGTTCTGCATTCGGGCACAACTTTTCACGTATGGGGATAACCGGGCTTGGGGAACCGCAACGCTGCAAGGACCGTGGAAAGAAACGCTGGATCACCGCCGAATCCCTACCGCCCGCTACCACTGACTATGTGTTTGTGTTCTGGCAGAGGAGAACCCGATCAGGAGTGCAGGCGTTAACAGCATCGAGTTCCAAGTGGCAGCGAGGACAGATCCTCTCGAGAGAGATCCCTTTCTTCAGCTTTCATCAGTCCGGGACAAGCGGTTACACCGGCTGGGTGAGAAGGCTTTGGCCTGGTGAAAATGCAGAACATTGCGCACTTGTTTATCTGTTCCTGTAAGAGCCCTGTGACGGATCCCGCTACTCGGGGTGAGGAGATCCGCTGTCAGCGCTGAGTACACCTGGAGGTCGGCAGTGTGGTAGCGGGGTGCCGCTGGTCCTTGTAGTATACCCCGAGGTTGCAGCGCTGTAGAGAGGTCCTTGAAGCGTCCCGGTTCCCAAAGCCCTGTTATCCCCAATTACTAGCTGAGGCAGGAGTAAAGGTTCAAACAAGAGTGATTTATTTTGCTTGGGGAACACCAGTGTATTTATGAGGGAAAAGGGCATTGTTCTCCCCTGGCCCGACCTCAGCCCTCCCGGGGTGATTTCTGCCACTGCCCCGAGCCATTGCCCAATTTCTCTTTGTTAACCTGGGCCCCCCCCTGCTGTGCGTAGCCCTTATCTTGGGGCTCGGCGCCAGCTCGTCTGGTGAACATTCCGGGGCTCTGAACGAGCGGGGAATAGGGGAACAACAGGGAAAATCACATTGGGGTACTTATAAAAATAAGGGCTAACAAACTTTTAATAACACACAAATAAATAAACACTTGAACTGTTGTACTGCGCTACAGCATAGTGGCGACCGTCCCGTCACAGGCCCCAACGGTGACTAGTCGAAGATTGTTTTGTTTCATTCACTGGCCAGTTGAACACAGTACCTGGGTACCTTAGACAACACACATACATATTTTTGAGCTATTATTCACGGGACTTACACTCCAGAACTGAGGGGGTTAAAGGTTTCTTTTACTGCCGCATGTTTTTCCCGCGTTACAAATTATTGTCATTCAAATACCGTATAGGTGTATTATATGCTGCTTTATTGGGATCAGTAAAGAATATAATATATAAAAGTCCACAACAGTGCTGGTGTATAGTTATTTCCTAGTGCGGTGAGACTAACCCGAGGTTTATTCAGCGGCTCCTCCAGGGGTGAGCGCTACACATGTTTCACATGACTTGTGATATGCCTTTAAGAATTGCACATGTCTTATCTACCCCTGGGTTTCTCTCCTCCCCTCATCATGGTGCAGGGATTTCCTGTGCAGATAGCTCCACCCTTGTTCTCTTCCCAGTAATCCTTTGCAAGCCTTATGGACTCAGATTCACTATGTTTTTTTGACCCATCCGATGTATATTGTTGTGGATTTTCTACAGTTTTGGAATAAAACTTTAACAGATCTTCAAGGTGTCATCTGGATTGAGTCACTGTCTGTAATTCATCTAAGACTGGGATGTGACGGAACGGCCGCCACAGGATTTATTTAGTTTAATTTCATTCTTATTTTGTTATATTTCGTTTACCCTTTATTTATAGAAACTTATTTCCTTTGGTAGGTTTAATGTAAAACTGTTGCTAGACTTCTAATTAATCGTGTTTTTCCCCTGCACCATCCTGCTAGTTTATGCTCAGTTATATTGTGTGGTTTTAAATGTATTGTCAATCGCTCATTTTTAGTTTTAAATAGACTTATATTTATTTAGTTAAATGTGGTTTTTAAAAACCCTACCTGCCACTAGTGTCAAATGCTTTCCTTTGTATAGAATATACAATAGGTTTGAGTAATTTGTGGATTATGCAAAAGTGCTTTCCGTTTGGATATCTGTTATCTGTTTACCTGTTCTGAAGGGTTGGAAGTCACATTGTCTCAGCCACCCGCTATCTGATTCCCTTTACAATGGGTTATGTAAATCACTGTATGTGATCACTGTGAGGTCAAGACTTCTTCTGCATACAACCAGTGGACCCAAGTGAAGACTGAGAGGACCTGAGAGAAGCCTGCAATGGTCTTGGAACCAACCAATCAAAACCTGGGCTATGGCTAGCCCCTGTGCATAATTCACTCCAGGGGTCTTGGGGCGGGCATGGGAGAGAACAGTGGGACTGTACCATATAAAAGGACCGTGTATGTTCTGCTTTTGATAAAAACTCATTCCTGTTTGAACCTTTACTCTTGCCTCGGCTAGTAATTGGGGATAACAGGGCTTGGGGAACCGCGACGCTGCAAGGACCGTGGAAAGAAACGCTGGATCACCGCCGAATCCCTACCGCCCGCTACCCCTGACTCTACACCCCCAGACCAGTTCGGCGCTGACGGCGGATCTACCCGGGCAGGGTAGCAGGGATCCGCTACATGGGAGTTATCGCCATCTCATCACAACAGTATCTTAAGAGAAAACTGTAACAGATCAGCCTGGTTCTCTATAAGCGGTACATCGATGATATCCTTATCCTATGGAGAGGAGATGAGGAGTCTTTGCGGCTCTTTTTTCAACATCTTAACCAGAATGACTGAGGAATAATTCTCGATTGCAATATCAGTACTACATCTATTAATTTCCTAGATCTCAACATCTACATTGAAAGCAATAGTATTAAAACTAGGACGTATTTCAAACCAGTTGACGTCAATAGTTACATTGAGCAAACAAGTTGCCATGCCAATTATTGGTTAAAAGGTGTCCCGAAGGGGCAGTTCAAACGGTTACGTAGAAACTGCACTGAAAGAGATCAATTTATACAACAAGCAAATAGGCTTAAAATGGATTTTGTTGAGAAAGAGTATAGGGAAGAATCCCTGGATGCTACTATTGAAGAGATAAGTACTATAGATAGGAAGGATATTCTAGAGTATAAATTGGATGACAATACACACGAGAGTGAGATTATGTTTATCACTGATTTTAACCCTTTCGCTGCTGAGGCTTTTCCCGCCCCTGTGCTGAGGTCATTTTTTACCTGTTTTGCGCATCATGTTTAAACCTGTTTTGAAGGCTTATTTTAGTATATGACATCGACATATTATATATCGTTCTTTCCGTCAGACTCGGTATATTCATAATATGTCATTATTATATGTATACGTTATGTCATGTTTGTATATTATAACAAAAAATGCAATAAAATATGTATTTTCAATAATTTACAATGTGTAAAGTGTTTTTTTCCACATTTTAACATGCGAGCAATTGCGGTTATATTTTGTATGGGGTGCGCTTGTTAAAAAAATTAGAGATGGGGTCTCGTTACATTTTTTTTTTGGGGAAAATGACACCATTTTTAACAAACGCACCGCATACAAAAATCGTTAATGCAGCATTATTGTTCACATTATAATTGAAATGGGAACAATATTGCTGCATTAACAAAAAAAAAAAAAAAAAAAAAGTGTTTATTTTTTTTTAAATTTTTTTTTTTAATTTTTTTTTTATTTTTATTTTTATTTTTTATTTTTTTTTACATTTTTTTTTACTTTCATGTTTGGTATCGTTGGAACGGCCATGCTCTGGCCGATCCAACGATATCAAAATTTAACCCCTAACTGCCACGGATCGGGAGATAGGGAGTTCATTGGAACTCCCTATCTCCACACTTCGTGGCAGTTAGGGGTTAATGCTAGGACTGGCGTCATCGTGCTGCGCACGATGACGCCAGTCCTCTGGGGAGTTCCCGGAAGCTTGGCCGACATCCAAGATGTCGGCCAGCTCCCGGGAAGGATCGCAAATCGGCGCTTTTCAGCGCCGATTTGCGATCCAGCTCCCCAGGGGTTAATGCCAGGCATCATTTGGAAGGGCAGGCTGTGCCCTTCCAAATGATGCCTGGGTTAAGCCCCTGTGAGCCGCCGATCGGGAGGGAGAGAGGTCCGAAGGACCTCCCCCCCCTCCCTTTCAGGCGCCTCCTCTCCGCACATGCGGGGGGGGCGCCTGAATTATGTGTCATCGCGGGGGGCGCGATGACACATAATAATGGCGGCCACTGCTCCGGATGCCGGGCTGACATCCAGGATGTCAGCCCGCACCGGAGGGGCCAGCGATCGGCCGGAACCCGGCCGAACGCTGACCCCAATGCGAGGACGCGCTCAGCGCGTCCTCCGCATACCAGGGGCAATGCTGAGGACGCGCTGAGCGCGTCCTTAGCATTGAAGTGGTTAATACACATACTAAAATTATACATCATATCATCAGGAAAAACTGGCATTTACTTAAGAGCGACCCTATTCTTAAGGATTTTATAGGAGATAGACCCAAACTGATAAATAGGGGGGCAAGTAATATGGCTCTTTACCAGAATTTTCTTGATAAGAACCCTCAGATAAGGACTAACTGTAGCGGATCCCCACTACCCTGCCCGGGTAGATCCGCCGTCAGCGCCGAGCTGGTCTGGGGGTGTAGAGTCAGGGGTAGCGGGCGGTAGGGATTCGGCGGTGATCCAGCATTTCTTTCCACGGTCCATGCAGCGTCGCGGTTCCCCAAGCCCTGTTATCCCCAATTACTAGCCGAGGCAAGAGTAAAGGTTCAAACAGGAATGAGTTTATTTTAACATGGAGAATACAGGGGTTTATGAGAATGAAACCATTGTTCTCCCCTGGCCCGCCCTCAGTCCTCCTGCGGCGATCTTTGTTTGTACCTCAAGCCATAGCCCAATCTGCCTTGGTTAACCTGGGGGGACCCCTGTGGTGCGCAGCCCTTATCTCGGGTCTCGGCGCCAGCTCGTCTGTCCCCCCCTTCCAGAGCCTCTCTCTGTCTGGCCAGCGCCCGGCCCCCCTGTGGTGTGAGTGCTCCTTGTGGCTTTCTGCCCGAGTTTGGGGATTTACCAGGGATTTCGGGGTGATCCCCTGGGAGCGGCAGCATGCTGGGGGTACAGCCTGGTAGCTCGGGTCCGAGGGCTGGTTCAGTCCAAAAAGCGCCTGGATCGGATCCATGGAGCCCGAGCTGCGATGGGGGAAAGTCCTGCGGCCCGTGGTGGCTGCAGGGGGAACAAGGTGTGGCTTGGCCAAAGTAAGGGTGGCCCCAGTGTCCCGAAGTCCTTGCACTGGCTGGCCATTGATCCGGACAACTTGTTGATGGTGCCGACGGTTGTCTGCGGCAGCAGCTTGTATCTGGTTGGCCTCATGCAGGATTCCGCAGTCCTCCTCAGGGAAGGTAGTCAGCATCCGGTCCGGATCATGTTGAATGCAGTATGCCACGGCCCGGGCCGAAGGGTACTCTGGACGAGCTGCCGGTGGTCGGGCCTGGTTCAGGGGGCAGCGATCTCGGATATGTCCAATTTGATTGCACCCATAACACCTGGGCCCAGTTCGCTGTTGTTGAGAGGGAGGTTGGTGCCTGGGGTGTTCCGTGAGGGCAGTCCGGGGTTGCGTGAGAATCGGCCCAGGCCGGAGTGTGGGTCGCGACTGGGTCGATGCATTCCTCCGAGCATCGTTGTATTCATCTGCAAGGCGGGTGGCTTCAGGTAGCGTGAGGGGTCTTCGGTCCCGGACCCAGTCCCGCACATCCGAAGGGGTACAGTGGTAAAACTGCTCGAGTAGGATGAGGTGAGTGAATTGGTCCAGAGTGGTCGCCTGACACCCCTGGACCCAGTTCTTAACGGCCTGCTGCATCCTGTGGCCCCACTCTGTGTAACTGTCTATGGGGCCTTTCCGGAGGTTTCGGAACTTAAGCCGATAGGCTTCTGGAGTGAGAGCATAGCAGGCAAGGAGATGTTCTCTTACCCGCTCGTAGACAGTGCAGTCCTCGTCTGCCATGGCCCGAAATGCCTCAGCTGCTCTCCCGGTGAGTTTGCTTGCCAGGATGGGGACCCAATCTGTGGTATCAACCGCCTGTAGCACACACTGCTGTTCAAAGTCCTGCAGAAAACCATCAATATCTTCGCATCCTTCCGGGAACATTTTGAATGCTGCATAGGGAATTTTGTGCATGGGAGCTGTTGTGGCGTGCTGGGACGTGGTGGACCCTCCAGACCGGTGTTGAAGCTCGGCTTTTCGGAGCTGGTCAGTATCTGCCAATATGCTGGTAATCACTTCTGCCGCAGGGTTGGCTCCATACAGGGCCAGCCGCCACTGTACCTCTCGCCGCCATTCAGAGGCCTCTGAATTCTCGGAAGGTGCCATGCTCACCCGGTCGTCCTCCATCAGTTCAGTAATGAGCGTTGCCTTGGGTTTCCCGCTGGCTACCTTTCCACGAGCCTCTAGCAAGTCTTTTAGAGTTGTCCGCTTGAGCCTTTCGTAGCACTGGGCCATACAGTTAGAGCTGCTCCGTTGAGGTGGAAGTCTTGCAAACCTCCTTGAGCTTCAGGGTTGCTGAGACCAGGGTCAAGCCAGCGGCTGTATCTCCCCCTGCTGGGCTGGTCTCAGAATCTCCCCGGGTGATGTGCTGCTCCAGGCGCTCGGCGGTTGTGGTGCCCGAGACCGGGGTCAAGCCAGCGGCTATATTTCCCCCTGCTTGTCTGGTCTCGGAGATCCCACCGCTGCCAGCCAATTGTAACGGATCTGCTACCCTGCAGGGGTAGCTCCGTCTGCGGCGCCGAGTCTTGCTGGAGAGCTTAGCCGGGTAGCGAGCTGGTAAGGTGGGAGAGAGATTGGCAGCGGTTCCTGGATGGTCTGGAAGCGAAGGATTCCGTAAAGCTGGCTTCTTCAGTGATTATGCCCTCCCCAAATACTAGTCGTGACTCAGTACAGGTTTGAAGGTAAATCAGAATGTTTAATGAAAAGCAGAACATACACGGTCCTTTTATATGGTACAGTCCCATTGTTCTCTACAATGCCCGCCCCCAGACCCCTGGAGTGAATTCTGCACAGGGCTAGCCACCCATTGTAAAGGGAATCAGATAATGGGTGGCCGAGACAATGTGACTCCCAGCCTTTCAGAATAGGTAAACAGATAACAGATATCTACAGAGAAAGCACTTTTACATAATCCACAAGTTACACAAACCTATTGTACATTCTATACGAAGGAAACATTTGACTCTAGTGGCGGGTAGTGTCTTTAAAAACCACATTTAACTAAAGAAATATAAATCTATTTAAAACTAAAATACATTTAAACCCACACAATATAATTGAGCATAAACTAGCAGGATGGTGCAGGGGAAAACATGATTAATTAGAAAAATGTGGTGACAGTCCGCGCTTCCCTCTTTTTTTTCTTACCTTTCCTTTTCTCCCCCTAAAATCTTGGTCGAGGATCTTCTTTAAGCAGTTAATTGCTTTCTTTTATGCAGTCCTCAATTCTCAAGATATATGGGGATAGAAATGAGAAACATAGTGTGATCCATAAAGACACATCCAAGTCCCCAAAATACAATAGTTCAACTCACATTTGGAGGTGTCATAAATCAGACACTAGATGTATCTCACAACCGATATTTTTAGGAGATATCGGGCTCCCCTTTTCCTCCTCTCTCCGATGATGTTGCTCCAAATGGAAAAATAAGGTTGCAGGATATCGATGAACAAAATTAAAATTTATTAAAATTTAAAATTTATTCCATAAAACAATAAATAGACAAAAACCAATACGCGTTTCGCGATGCATTCGCTTCATCAGTTGGCATGTAAATCTATTCCTTCACAATCTCCTGCAACCTGCTTATATACCCTTTAAAATATGTTGTGATTGAGTGGGAAACGCCCGTTCTCCCTTCCCTCAAAATTACAATTACTCATTCTGCACGTGCGTGTTACTCATTACAATTACAATTACTCATTCTGCACCTGCGTGGGGCATTCCAAATATCAGATCAACCCAAAAGATGGTGGTGATACATCTCGTAGTGCCCTCTTGTATGTTCCTTTTAAGATCTCTAGTGTTTAAACTCCTAAAGTTTCTGCTCCACCTTCTTTCTACCCACAAGGCTTATTATTATCTACCTTCATGTCCATCCCTAAATAGGTTATTCTGCAATTCTAGATATATATATGTATTGCCACACTGTTGGAAATCCAATAATGTGCTCTATATCAATATTTTACCGTGATGGAAAAAATCTCACACAAGGGGGGAGTGTGGAACTTTTTCCATCCTCTGTCCAGAATTCCCCATGAAATCCTCTGCGTGAGATGCTGATTTTTAAAGTGCTAAATTTATAGTGCCTTCTGCAAAATTTAATATGCTAATCTTAATTAAATGTATATGAATACTATTGTCAGAACTGAAAATTTAATTCCTTATATGCGCAAAGAATTTATAATGTCATTCAATAAAGTGCTCTCTTTAAAGTGCTACTCTTACAATGTTTTATACCGAATTAAAACTAACCCATATGTTTCTATACCCCTATACAGAGTGCTAATGTGTAAACCGAAATAAAGTGCTTGTGCCTACCTATCAATATGCCTATTGGGTGATGGTTAATTGATACATTAGTGTCAAACACATTATAACCTCCATATTCAATACATATTTGGTTACAGTGTATCCTAGTTCATACAAACATAGTACCTATAGGAATAGGAGATTCTCTTATTATAGAGAAAGAAGGGAACCTTATTATCAACAAAGGAGACAAGGATGGACACCTGGGAGGAATGTAGAGCTAAAAGAACAACGAAACAGTTCCCATCAAGATGACCATATCCAGAATACAATAGTGCAAACTGCGGTCTGTCAAGGGAATGAACGAAGTAGGGAGGAGAGAATTCCCCCCTCCCCTCAAAAGTGCTTCCCACCTAATCAATAATATAAGGGAACGAAAAGGGGAAAGAAATCCCTGCCAGTATGCTGGAAGAGGTCAGGATCGAAGAAGTACCCAAAGAAAATATGATCAAGGATATTCTATCCCAACCAGAAATAGATATGATACACTGGAGGATCACGATTATAATGAAGTCTTCCGGGGGGGTAGACACAGGGAGAGGTACAACAGCAACGAGGATTTTCAAGGGAGCAGACCAAGGGTCAGATACAGAAGTCCTGTAGTAGTGAGAGAGGAACCCCGTCAGAGATTGAGAAGCCCAAAAGGACGAATGGGAATTCTAAGAACACAGGAAAATCAAGAACACGGTATCCCATTAAAGAGAAGAGCTCCAGAAAGAGGGGAAAGCGAGGAAGGAGAGCACTGCATAGACGAAGGAAGAAACAAGAGAGAAAGAAGATAACCCCACAGGGTATCTTCAATCTAAGTAGAAAGACCTTGGAAGAAAAACATATAAGAGTACTAAATAAAGGATTGAAGTTTGCACCTACGAAAAAAATTGTCAAATTTGGAGTTTTTGTTGATTTACAAAAATTTAAAAGATCATTGTGCCTAAAAAAGTACTTCATGAAAGATCCTGTCACTCGACAAATAGTAAGCGAAAATGATGAATGGAAACACACAGAGCTGAAGAAGAGGTCACATTTCTATCCCAGACACCTCATCAGTAAAGAGATAACAACCTTTGAAACAATGGTGCTAGACGAGATGGAAAAAATCCAACCAAAGAAGTCACATAATTTAACCAAAGAAGAAAAAGAGGCCTTGAAAGAACTGGCGGATGACAAAACAATAGTAATAAAACCGGCTGACAAAGGGGGGGTATTGTCATTCAGAATAGGGAGGATTACCATGAAGAATCATCCAGAATCCTTAACGATATAGGGGTCTATCAAAGGATACCGCACAATCCCCTAGAAGGAATAAAAAAGAAATTTGATGATTTTATTCGAAAAGGGGAGGAAAGGGAATTCCTAAATGATAAGGAGACGGACTATCTCACAGTGAAACATCCAAGGATACCTGTTTTTTATCACTTACCTAAGATCCATAAGAATATGGAGAGGCCCCCAGGAAGACCAATTGTATCGGGGATCAATTCCGTTTCGAGTAAGATAGCTGAATATTTGGACCACCTCCTCCAACCTATTGTTAAAAGGATCCCCTCCTATCTTAAAGATACTGGTGATATTATTAGAAGCCTGGAATCTGTGGTATGGGAAGAAAAATTCTTTCTCGTTACATGTGATGTACGATCCCTGTACACAAACATTCCGCATAATAGGGGTTGTGAAGCAACAAGAACAATGCTCCTGGAAGACGGGGAGATTAAGAAAGATCAAATAGATTATATTGTGGAAGGAATTACCCTCATTTTGGAGAACAATTTTTTCTGGTATGATGACCAATATTTTCTACAACTAATGGGAACCGCTATGGGGAGCAAAATAGCACCCAGTTACGCCAATTTGTTTATGGCCTTATGGGAAAAAACTTGGATTAAAGATCAGCATGAGTGGGATAAGAACATTTTAATTTACAAATGCTACATTGATGATATCATATTTATCTGGAAAGGATCGGAAGAAGACCTCGTTTGTTTTTTGGAGTTTTTAAACCAAAATGATTGGGGAATCAGACTTGATAGTCATTTTAGTCAATCAGATATTAGCTTTCTAGATTTAGAGATCTATATTGAGGACCTTCGGATTAAAACTAGAACCCACTTTAAAAATGTAGACGTAAATAGCTACATAGAGAAGACAAGTTGCCACTTTTGGCAATGGTTGGAAGGTGTTCCGAAGGGACAATTCCTTAGGTTAAAAAGAAATTGTACTGAGGACGCGGAATTTCACACCCAATCAAGGCTATGATGGTCAGGTTCTGGAAGAAGTGAGAAAAAAGGTGTCACAAATAAATCAGAAACAAATTCTCAATAAGAAAAAAACATCGAAGGGAGGATTGAGTAATAAGGTTCCTTTTATTTGTCAATACAGCAGTGAACATAAGGAGGTTAAAAGAATCCTTAGAAAGTATTGGCCCATCCTTCGCAAGGATGAGGACCTTTGCCAGATATTGGGGAATTCTCCTACCATTATCTTTAGAGGGGTTGAAAACATCAAAAATCGTGTAGTAAGCAGCCATTTGAGAAGCAGGAAACAAAAAAACCATTTTGGTTTAGAGAATGGTTTATATGGATGTGGGAATTGTCTTGCATGTAGAACAACAGGGAACCAAAAAAGACATATAAAAGAGTTCAATAGTATGTCTGGAGAAGGATACAAGATATACGACACACTCACCTGTTTTTCAAAAAATGTTATTTATATTTTAATTTGTCCGTGTGGGAAGATGTATGTTGGTCGCACAACAAGAAGCTTGAATGTTCGCATTCGCGAACATTTGAATAATATTAGAAAAGGCGTAGATTCACATACTGTACCTCAACATTATAAAGATAAACATAATAAAGATCCTAATGGGACAAAATTTCTGGCGATCCAGCAAGTAGAAAAGGAATGGAGAGGAGGGGATTTCATCAATAAAATTAATAGGACAGAGATGAGATGGATATATAATTTAAAAACACTAGTACCTAGGGTTTGAATCAGGATTTTGAGGTCTGCCACTTTTTAGAATAGGTCAAAACTGCATATTAGGAAGTTCACAAATCATTGCATAAAGGTTTTACAAAATGAGGTTTGTATTATATTAATTAGAATTGTGTATTTATAAAATATCCATTTAGAAGGGTGTACTGAAGATGTTTGTATGAACTAGGATACACTGTAACCAAATATGTATTGAATATGGAGGTTATAATGTGTTTGACACTAATGTATCAATTAACCATCACCCAATAGGCATATTGTTAGGTAGGCACAAGCACTTTATTTCGGTTTACACATTAGCACTCTGTATAGGGGTATAGAAACATATGGGTTAGTTTTAATTCGGTATAAAACATTGTAAGAGTAGCACTTTAAAGAGAGCACTTTATTGAATGACATTATAAATTCTTTGCGCATATAAGGAATTAAATTTTCAGTTCTGACAATAGTATTCATATACATTTAATTAAGATTAGCATATTAAATTTTGCAGAAGGCACTATAAATTTAGCACTTTAAAAATCAGCATCTCACGCAGAGGATTTCATGGGGAATTCTGGACAGAGGATGGAAAAAGTTCCACACTCCCCCCTTGTGTGAGATTTTTTCCATCACGGTAAAATATTGATATAGAGCACATTATTGGATTTCCAACAGTGTGGGAATACATATATATCTAGAATTGCAGAATAACCTATTTAGGGATGGACATGAAGGTAGATAATAATAAGCCTTGTGGGTAGAAAGAAGGTGGAGCAGAAACTTTAGGAGTTTAAACACTAGAGATCTTAAAAGGAACATACAAGAGGGCACTACGAGATGTATCACCACCATCTTTTGGGTTGATCTGATATTTGGAATGCCCCACGCAGGTGCAGAATGAGTAATTGTAATTGTAATGAGTAACACGCAGGTGCAGAATGAGTAATTGTAATTTTGAGGGAAGGGAGAACGGGCGTTTCCCACTCAATCACAACATATTTTAAAGGGTATATAAGGAGGTTGCAGGAGATTGTGAAGGAATAGATTTACATGCCAACTGATGAAGCGAATGCATCGCGAAACGCGTATTGGTTTTTGTCTATTTATTGTTTTATGGAATAAATTTTAAATTTTAATAAATTTTAATTTTGTTCATCGATATCCTGCAACCTTATTTTTCCATTTGGAGCAACATCATCGGAGAGAGGAGGAAAAGGGGAGCCCGATATCTCCTAAAAATATCGGTTGTGAGATACATCTAGTGTCTGATTTATGACACCTCCAAATGTGAGTTGAACTATTGTATTTTGGGGACTTGGATGTGTCTTTATGGATCACACTATGTTTCTCATTTCTATCCCCATATATCTTGAGAATTGAGGACTGCATAAAAGAAAGCAATTAACTGCTTAAAGAAGATCCTCGACCAAGATTTTAGGGGGAGAAAAGGAAAGGGAAGAAAAAAAAGAGGGAAGCGCGGACTGTCACCACATTTTTCCATTATTGACTCTTTCTGGTGGTTGGAGGTGAACTATCAGTGTGTGAACCATCTGCTGCTGACTTTTTAAACTGCAATTTAATGCTTTATGTCCTTTGGACTTATGAATAGTTTGTGTACAAACAGCATTGTTTAACTATATCCATTAGGGGGCGCCAGATACTTGTCTATTCTATGATTAATTAGAAGTCTAGCAACAGTTTTACACTAAATCTAACAAAGGAAATTAGTTCCTATAAATAAAGGGTAAACGAAATATAACAAAACAAGAATGAAATTAAACTAAATAAATCCTGTGGCGGCCGTTCCGTCACATCATGTAACCCTGATTCCATTTTGTGAAAGGACATAGCCATCGCTACACCACTTCCATTTTCTTCAGATCAGCTACGCTGCAGGGGTAGCTCCGTCTGTGGCACCGAGTCTTGCTGGAGAGCTTAGCCGGGTAGCGAGCTAGCAAGGTGGGAGAGAGATTGGCAACGGTCCCTGGATGGTCTGGAAGCGAAGGATTCAGTGATTATGCCTTCCCAAATACTAGTTGTGACTCAGTATAGGTTGTAGGGAAATCAGAAAGTATTTAGAATGGGAACAGACAGTGCTTATATACAAAATACAGCCATGCACATTCAGACTTCCCGCCCACCCCAACAGTTCTGATTGGTTGGTTCCAAGACCACTGCAGGCTTCTTTCAGGTCCTCTTCAGTCTTCACTTTGGTACACTGGTTGTATGCAGATGAAGTCTTGACCCCACAGTGACCACATACAGTGATTTACATAACCCATTGTAAAGGGAATCAGATAGTGGGTGGCTGAGACAATGTGACTCCAAACCTTTCAGAACAGGTAAACAGATATCCAAAGAGAAAGCACTTTTGCATAATCCACAAATTACTCAAACCTATTGTACATTCTATACAAAGGAAAGCATTTGACACTAGTGGCAGGTAGTGTCTTTAAAAAACCACATTTAGCTAAAGAAATAGAAGTCTATTTAAAACTAAAAATTAGCAATTGACAATACATTTAAAACCACACAATATAACTGAACATAAAGTATTTTGGAGTTTGAAGCGTGGAGCGCTACATCTGTGACTGATACATTGTAGCAAGCATGTAGTCCATGGTTACTAGCAGGATAGGTGCAGGAGAAAAACATGATTATTTAGAAGTCTAGCAACAGTTTTACATTAAATCTACCAAAGGAAATTAGTTACTATAAATAAAGGGTAAACAAAATATAACCAAATAAGAATGAAATTAAACTAAATAAATCCTGTGGCGCCGATCCGTCACATACGCAGTCAGATTTCATTGCCCGAGCTGCTGCAGCATAAGAAAAAATATAGTCCCAACCATCCCCTTGCACAGCGTCTAAATGCCAGCTTGGCAAAATTACTCACATTACAGCTGCTGCCTTTCCAGCTGGTGGACTCTGCCTCCTTCCTTGAATTTGCCGAATGTGCTGTACCACAGTGGCAGGTTCAAAAACACCAGTTCTTTTCACAGAAGGCCATTCCAGCACTATACCAGCACGTGGAAGACAATGTTATGGAGTCATTGGGAAAGGCAGTCAGCAGCAAGGTGCACATTACTTTAGACACGTGGTCCAGCAAGCATGGAAAGGGCCGTTACATTTCCTTCACGGCACACTGGGTAACTCTGCTTGCAGCTGGGAGGGATCAAGGACAGGGCTCTGTGCTGGAGCTTGTTCATCCACCACGCCTCCAGAAAGCTGCTTATATGAGGTCTGTCTGCCCCACCACCTCTTCCTCCTCCTTCTCTTTCTCTGGTGAAGTGGCAGTTAAACTGAAGCGTGGCAGGGGCTACGCAATGGCTCAAGCAAAAAGATGCCATACTGCGCTTGAGCTGGTTTGTTTAGGGGACAGGAGCCACACCGGGCCAGAAATTCTGTCAGCTCTGCAGGGGCAGAGATGGTTAACACCACGCCAGCTATAGCTGGGAATGGTCGTCTGTGATAATGGCAGCAACCTTCTCTCCGCCCTACGCCTGGGTAAGTTGATGCATGTACCATGCCTAGCACACGTCCTAAATCTGGTGGTACAGCATTTCCTAACCAGGTACCCAGGGCTGGCAGAGCTTCTCAGCCAGACCAGAAAAGTCTGCAGCCACTTCAGACGGTCATTCCCAGCAAGTGTTCGCCTGGCAGAAATTCAAAGAGAATTCCACCTTCCCACAAACCGTCTGATCTGTGACATGCCCACCAGGTGGAACTCGACATTGGAAATGCTGCAGTGTCTGCACAAGCAGCAGAGGGCCATCAATGAGTACCTGTGTGAGTATGGCACAAGGACAGGTTCAGGTCAACTTGGTTCCCCCCGCAGTGGCTGATGATCAAGGATGCATGCACTGTACTGTCACCATTTGAGAAGGCAACAAGGATGGTGAGCAGGGACAGTGCATCCATCAGTGACACAATTCCTTTAGTGTTCCTGATGGAGCGCACTCTGCGGGGAATTATAGATGTGGCACTAGAGGCAGAGCAGCGGGAGGAAGAGGAGGACTTCCCTAGCTCTCAAGGCCCCAGTCTTTACGCAGACAGCATAACTGCGGGTCCTCATATCAGACAGGAGGAGGAGGGATGTTTAAAGGGACACTCTCGGCAACATGACCACCTAAGCATTTTTAGGTGGTCATGATGCCCAGAGTATGCCGCCCTCTGTCCCCCCTCCCTCCGCTCAGCCGATCAGCTGAAAATGCTGAAAACAGCTGAGAGAGGCGGATGAGTTTACTCCGCCCTCCCAGCTGTCAGTCAGCAGAGCGGGAATCATATTTCCCGCTTCTGCCGACTTTTGCCGAGTAGAAGACGTCATCGCACTTTCAGCGCGATGACGTCTCCAACTCAACGCAGTAGCTGGCGGCAGCGGCTGGGGGTTAGTGTTGCGCGCATCCTCTTGCGCGCAACACTAATCCTCAGAGGGAGCCGGGAGGAAGCCTGCCGATTGGCTGGCTTACGTGAGAGGCACGCATGCGCACTTCTCACGTAAACCAGAAGACAAGAAGACGCAAGAAGGACGGGAGCGGAAGAGGAGGGAGGTGAGTATGAAAAAAAAAGAAACCGCTGGATACAAGTGAATTTTAGGGTAAGTATTACAGTTACAAAAAAAAAAAAACTAACGCTTTATTAAGGGAGTAGGGATAGATTAAGATTAAAAAACGGGGGGGGGTGTGATTTTTTATTAGCGTGTTCCTTTAAGTTGTGTGGACATTTAAGGTGGGGATTCCTCAAGGGAGGGTTTTGTGTCCCCAGAAACATAAAGGACTAGTACGTAGCTGGGTGGAGGTAGTGCATGATATGGTCATCCTCAGCGACCAGGAACACTCGAAAGCTAACGCCACCTCCAACCTACGCTTCATGGGCTCCCTTATCCTGCAAAGCCTGCTAAAGGACCCCAGGATTTGTGCCATCAAGGAGAGGGATCATTAATGGTTGGCAACCCTTCTTGATCCACGATACAAGGGTAAGGTTGCAGAGCTCATCCTGCCCTCACAGAGGAAGGACAGGATGAAACAACTTGAGGACGCTCAAAAGCGACACTTGTGTAACACCTTTCCAGGCACTGGTAGGTTACCAAGTGATGACACAGGTACATGTGAGGCTGCGGTTGATCAGAGAAAGAGCGGTGAAGGGGGCCGCTGGACTGATGCCTTTTCCAATTTTTTTAGAGCACAACGCCCAGGGACGTCAGATGTAGGCACTCATTGCCAGCATCTTCACCATATGGTGCAGGACTACCTAGTAGGGATGTGCGTTTCGGGTTTCGGAATTTCGGAATTTTCACGAAATTTCCCGATTCGTGTTTTCGGATGAGGCCGATTTTCCGAAAATTCTTAGATCCGAAAATGCCAGATCCGAAAAGTTTTCCGAGCCGAAACGAAAGATTTTCAGAATTTTCGAATGGACTTGAAATGTGTCAAATCAAAATTTATTTTCGCTCTATTCATGATTTCGGTTCCATTCGTGATTTCGGTTCCATTTCGGTAATTCTGGACATCGTATATTTAACTATTATCGGTTATATCGCTGATTCTGTAAATTTTGTATTTGTAAATGCGTATCACTTGTTTTTTTTGTTTCCAATGATCCGATAATTCTGTCGATACGATAATTCCTTCGTAATCGGGTCGGATCCGATTCGTCCGCGGGTCGCGCATGCGCGCGCGGATGTCGTAACTTTATTGAGACAGTTTTTTGACAACTTTTTGGACAGGCCAAAAAATATTGTTTTTATTATTCAATTCATCATGGCTGCAAGAGACGAGTGCCATTCAGACACCTCCTCATCGTCTTGCACCCATGAAACACCACCACCCAGGAAGAAGCGGGTCAGCAACATCCTTCCAGGGTCCATATCTCTGTAGCAAGTGTGAACGTGTAGCTCTTCTGGAAGCTCATATTGGAGACCTGGAGGGGCAAATCGTAACGCTGAGGCAGATTGACAATCTTGAAAGGAGCCTGCTTCTCACGGAGCAAAGTATAGTTGAGGAATCTAGGGGTGTGGGAGGAGTGGAGTTAACCGGGGAACAGGTTGGTAGCTGGGTCTCAGTGACACGTGGTAGCAGGGGGGGAGGGAAGAGGAAAAGGTTGGCTAGTCCTGATCTTGCGCACACCAACAGATTTGCCCCTTTGAGCGAAGATGTTGGGTGCATCAGCTCAGATGTAGCAGTACTGGAGGAGGCTGCTCCCTCTAACAGCAGGGGGATCAGCCCACCAAGTAAGGGAGGGATAAAGAGGGCAAGTAAGCCTAGACAGGTTGTGGTGGTAGGGGACTCTATTATTAAGAGAGTAGATAGGGTAATCTGTCGCGCTGATCGTCTTAACCGGACAGTTTGCTGTCTGCCGGGTGCCCGTGTTAGGCATGTGGTTGACAGAGTTGATAGATTATTGGGAGGGGCTGGAGATGACCCAGCTGTCATGGTCCATATTGGTACCAATGACAAAGTAAGAGGAAGATGGAAGGACCTGAAGAATGATTTCAGGGAATTAGGAAGTAAACTGAAGAAGAGGTCCTCCAAGGTAGTATTTTCTGAGATCCTACCTGTGCCACGTGCTACAGTGGAAAGGCAGGGGGAGATCAGGGAGGTCAATGTGTGGCTTAAAGCTTGGTGCAGGAAGGAGGGCTTTGGGTTTTTAGAGCACTGGGCTCATTTTGCACTGGGGTACAATCTGTATAGTTGTGATAGATTGCACCTGAATGGAAGAGGGTCTGCTGTGCTAGGGGAGAGGATGGTTAAGAGGTTGGAGGAGACTTTAAACTAGTGGAAGGGGGGGAGGGATACAGTATCTTACAAAATGGAGACAGAGTAGATAGCGCAAGGGTTTCAGCTCAGACTAAGGGGGGTGGAGCCAGGGGGATGGGTAATGTCAGAACAGTGGAGGCATGTAATGTAAAGTCGCATTCAGCATGTGTGGGTAGAGACAACATTAAATGTATGCTTGCTAATGCAAGAAGCCTTAATAACAAGATGGGGGAACTAGAGGTAATAGCATACACTAAGCAATACGACATTATAGGAATAACAGAAACGTGGTGGGACGAAACGCATGACTGGGCTGTAAACTTAAACGGTTATACATTGTTTAGAAAGGATAGGAAACATAAGAAAGGGGGTGGAGTGTGTTTATATGTAAATCAGGATTTAAAGCCTAATATTACACAACTGGAAAGCGATGAGGGAAATGTGGAATCCTTATGGGTAAATATTTTGTTGGGGAATAAACAGGGAAGTCAACTATTGGTTGGCATATGCTATAAACCACCTAATATAGATAATGATGAGGAAGAACTACTGTTAGAGCAAATTAGGAAGGCTGCAGATCATGGTAGCACTTTAATTATTGGAGATTTTAATTACCCGGAAATTTATTGGGATAGTGGGACTAGTAATTCAGCAAAGGGAATCCGGTTTCTTAACATTTTAAATGATACCTTCATGTCACAACTGGTAGAAACACCAACTAGAGAGGATAACTGTCTGGACCTGGTTATAACAAATAATGTGGATCTTTTCTCAAATATTAATGTAAAGGAACAGTTGGGAAACAGTGACCATAATATGGTGACTTTTAAAATAAACTCAAAAAAACACATTCATAAGGGGCATGCTAAAACATATAATTTTAAAAAGGCCAACTTTATTAAAATAAAGGAAGCTCTCAATGTCATTGACTGGCAGAAACTCTTTCACGGGAAAAACACTGAGGATAAGTGGAATATCTTTAAACTAACACTAGAAAAGTACACGTCTCAATATATTCCACTGGTTAATAAATATAAAAGAAACAGACTGAAACCAATGTGGCTTAGTAGGAAGGTGTGACAGAACGGCCGCCACAGGATTTATTTAGTTTAATTTCATTCTTATTTTGTTATATTTCGTTTACCCTTTATTTATGGAAACTAATTTCCTTTGTTAGATTTAATGCAAAACTGTTGCTAGACTTCTAATTAATCATGTTTTTCCCCTGCACCCATCCTGCTAGTTTATGCTCAGATATATTGTGTGGTTTTAAATGTATTGTCAATTGCTCATTTTTATGTTTTAAATAGACTTATATTTCTTTAGTTAAATGTGTTTTTTAAAAACACTACCCGCCACTAAAGTCAAATGCTTTCCTTCCTATAGAATGTACAATAGGTTTGTGTAATTTGTGGATTATGCAAAGGTGCTTTCTCTTTGTTTATCTGTTATCTGTTTACTGGTTCTGAAAGGCTGGGAGTCACATTGTCTCAGCCACCCACTATCTGATTCCCTTTACAATGGGTTATGTAAATCACTGTATGTGGTCACTGTGAGGTGAAGACTTCATCTGCATACAACCAGTGGACCCAAGTGAAGACTTGAGAGGACCTGAGAGAAGCCTGCAATGGTCTTGGAACCAACCAATCAGAACCTGGGCATGGCTAGCCCCTGTGCAGAATTCACTCCAGGGGTCTGGGGGCGGGCATGGGAGAGAACAATGGGACTGTACCATATAAAAGGCCCGTGTATGTTCTGCTTTTCATTAAACATTCTGATTTACCTTCAAACCTGTACTGAGTCACGACTAGTATTTGGGGAGGGCATAATCACTGAAGAAGCCAGCTTTACTGAATCCTTCGCTTCCAGATCATCCAAGGACCGCTGCCAATCTCTCTCCCACCTTGCTAGCTCGCTACCCGGCTAAGCTCTCCAGCAAGACTCGGCGCCGCAGACGGAGCTACCCCTGCAGGGTAGCTGATCTGCTACAGAAGGTAACTAAGGAAATGAAAAATAAAAAGAAGGCATTTAAAGCTTTTAAATCTGATAAATCTGAGGCATCCTATAAAGCATATAGGGCAGCCAATAAAGCATGTAAAAATGCGATTAGATGGGCTAAACTAGAAAATGAAAAATAAATAGCCAAAGAGAGCAAGACCAACCCTAAAAGATTCTTTAGGTACATAAATTCCAAAAAACCTAAGAGTGAAAATGTAGGTTCACTAAAATCCGAGTCAGGGTTATTCTTAACTGAAGATCAGGATAAGGCAGAAATTTAAAATGATTATTTTTCTTCAGTATTTATCAAAGAGAAACCTATAACAGGAGACATGCAATTCATTAACCCTTTCGCTGCTGAGGCTTTTCCCGCCCCTGTGCTGAGGTCATTTTTACCGGTTTTGCTCATCATGTTTAAACGTGTTTTGAAGGCTTATTTTAGTATATGACCCAGACATATTATATATCGTTCTTTCCGTCAGACTTGGTAGATTCATAATATGTCATTATTATATGTATACGTTATGTCATGTCTGTATATTATAACAAAAAATGCAATAAAATATGTATTTTCAATAATTTACAATGTGTAAAGTGTTTTTTTTCACATTTTAACATGCGAGCAATTGTGGTTATATTTTGTATGGGGTGCGCTTGTTAAAAAATTTAGAGATGGGGTCTCTTTACATTTTTTTTTGGGGAAAATTACACTATTTTTAACAAACGCACCGCATACAAAAATCGTTAGTGCAGCATCATTGTTCACATTATAATTGAAATGGGAACAATATTGCTGCATTAACAAACCAAAAAAAAGAAAAAAAAGTGTTTATTTTTTTTTTATAATGTTTTTTTTTAATTTTTGTTTATTTTTCTTTTTTTTTTTTGACAAAATTTTTCACAGTAGTGTTTGGTATCGTTGGAACGGCCATGCTCTGGCCAATCCAACCATACCAAACTTTAAACCCTAGCTGCCACGGATCGGGAGATAGGGAGTTAATTGGAACTCCCTATCTCCACCGTTGGTGGCAGTTAGGGGTTAAGTCCAGGACTGGCGTCATCGTGCTACGCACGATGACGCCAGTCCTCAGGGGGAGTTCCCGGAGGCTTGGCCGACATCCAAGATGTCGGCCAGCTCCGGGAAAGGATCGCGAACCGGCGCTTTTCAGCGCCGATTCGCGATCCAGCTCCCCAGGGGTTAATGCCAGGCACCATTTGGAAGGGCAGGCTGTGCCCTTCCAAATGATGCCTGGGTTAACCCCCGCAGAGCCGCCGATCAGGAGGGAGAGAGGTCTTAAGGACCTCCCCCCCTCCCTTTCAGGTGCCTCCTCCGCACATGCGAGGGGGGGGCGCCTGAATTAGGTGTCATCGCGCTGCCGCGATGACACCTAATACCAGTGGCTGCGGTTCCGGATGCGCGGCTGACATCGAGGATGTCAGCCCGCACCGGAGGGGCCAGCGATCGGCCGGAACCAGGCCGAACGCTGACCCCAATGGGAGGACGCGCTCAGCGCGTCCTCCGCATACCAGCGGTAATGCGGAGGACACGCTGAGCGCATCCTCCGCATTGAAGTGGTTAATAAAAACTTACTAATACAAAGTGACTGGTTGACTCAGGACAAGGTTTTGCAGAAATTAAACAATGTGAATGTGAATAAAGCCCCAGGGCCAGATGGAATTCAAACGCGAGTACTGAGAGAGCTATGTGTTGAAATATGTAAACCTCTGTTCTTAATCTTTCAAGATTCTTTTCTTTCAGGAATAGTACCAGAGGATTGGAGAAAAGCTGACGTCGTCCCTATATTTAAGAAAGGTTTAAAATTTGTGCCTGGGAATTATAGACCTGTGAGCTTAACATCTGTGGCTGGAAAAGTATTCGAGGGGTTACTAAGGGATAATATTCAGGAATTTATCGGGAGGTATAATGTTATTGGCAAAAATCAGCATGGTTTCATGAAACACAGATCATGTCAGACTAACCTAATTACGTTCTATGAGGAAGTAAGTAGAAGTATAGATCAGGGGGTCGCAGTGGATGTGATTTACTTAGATTTTGCCAAAGCTTTCGACACAGTTCCACACAAAAGGTTACTATTTAAATTAAGAAAAATGGTCTAGATGAAAATACTTGTTCTTGGATAGAAAACTGGCTAAAAGATAGGGTACAGAGAGTGGTCATAAATGGTACATTTTCAAGATGGACACCAGTGGTAAGCGGTGTCCCTCAGGGGTCTGTTATAGGACCAATACTATTCAATTTATTTATAAATGACCTTGAGATAGGCATTGAAAGTCATGTATCAGTGTTTGCAGATGACACAAAACTAGGAAAAGTAATACAATGTGAGCAGGATGTTACTTCGCTACAGAGGGATTTAGATAGATTGGGGGACTGGGCACTTAAATGGCAGATGAAATTTAATGTAGATAAATGCAAAGTTATGCACTTTGGAGTGAAGAACACACAAGTAATTTATACCCTAAATGGTACGGAGTTAGGGAAATCCAAGCAGGAGAAGGATTTGGGAATAATCATAGACATCAAACTAAGTAACAATGTGCAATGTCAAACAGCAGCCGCCAAGGCAAGCAAAGTATTGGCATGCATTAAAAGGGGAGTTCACTCACGGGATGAAAACATAATTTTGCCTCTGTATAAATCAATGGTCAGGCCGCACCTTGAATATGCCGTGCAATTTTGGGCACCGGTCTTAAAAAAGATATTATAGCGTTAGAAAAAGTGCAGAGACGGGCAACTAAATTAATTAGGGGAATGGAAGGGTTAAGTTATGAGGCAAGATTAACAAGCTTAAACCTGTTTAGTTTAGAGAAACGGCGCCTTAGAGGGGATCTGATAACCTTATATAAATATATACGGGGCCATTATCAACCATTGTCTGATAACCTATTCATAAACAGGACTATACATAGGACAAGGGGTCATCCATTTAGACTGGAAGAAAGAAAATTTAGCTTAAAGCATAGGAAGGGTTATTTTACGGTGAGAACAATAAAGCTGTGGAATTCTCTGCTTGTTGAGGTGGTTGGATCAGAGTCTGTACAGACTTTTAAAAAACGACTAGATGACTTCCTGCAGACACAGAATATTAAGGGTTATAATATATATTTTTTTAAAACATAAATTTTTATTATAAAATTTTCTGTCAGCAAAAATACAAAGTTACTTTGAAGTAGAGAATAAACAGTATAAACAGTATATAAGTGCATAAATAACCATTACTACTGAAAAATAAACGGTGGGGGGAAGGGGGGTTGCAGCCATTAAAGAACCAAACTGGAGTAAAGGTCGTGTACCAGGGTCGGTAGATCGGTCATAACCCACATGCTTTATAAATTTTGTGTATGTCCCAAAGTGTCCAGGGATCCGATTTGGGTGGATGTATCTTCCGATGCCACAATCCTTGAGTCAAATCCACGATATTGGTCTAATAAGTCAATAACTTGTTTTTTGGTAGGTACTAATGTGGTCTTCCAATTACGTGCTATGAGCAACGAGGTCGTGGAGATGAGAATAAATAACATCCTTCTTTGAGGTTTTGGGAGGTTGATCATACCCAATAATAGAATCTCCGGTTTGTGAGGGATCAACATGCCTAGGACTTCGGTCGCTAGAATCGAGATGTCCTTCCATAATGCATTTATTTTGGGGCAATCCCACCAAATGTGACTCATAGAACCTTGAACTAGGGAACATCTCCAGCATATATCCGGGTGATTCGGCGCATATTTTCTAATTCTGTCTGGAGTGAGGTACCATCTATAAAGTATCTTTCGTTGTGTCTCCAATAAGGTAGCGCATCGAGTAGCTCCCACCGCAAACATGTAAGCCGTGGCCCATTGGGTCGGTGTGAAAGATTGTTTTAACTCTCGTTCCCAACTTCTTTGAAATGTCCAAGTAACTGATTTTTGTGGGGTATTAAGCACCCTATAATACATCGAGATCGCTTTGGTATTGGAGTAAGAGTCCAAACAAAAAAGTTCAGTTTCTGAGAGTAATGGAACCTTGGCTGACAGTGTAGGAAAGATCTTCTGAGCTTTAAGGTAAGAGTGTATTTGCATATATGATAAGAACATTGCACTTGGAACCTTGAATTTAGTACATAATGTCTCAAAAGGTAGAATGGAGGCCGTGTCAAAGAAATGATGAAGGTTTAATACTCCGTATTGAACCCATCTAGTGTGATCTCCTTGAGGAAGTAGGTACTTAAGAGCTGCCATGGGTGTAGCCATAGAGAGTGGATGATGCATTGTGAAGGAGCCGAACCCTTTATCCCATATCCTAAGATGTAACAATGTACTAGTCAATGGGGATTTTATCCGCGGCCTATCTTTTACGGGGACCCAAAGTAATGTTGTTAAATCATGTCCTTCCATATATGCTGCCTCAATGGTAAGCCATTGCGGTGCGGGGTGTGTGTGAAAGGATTCCGATAAAGATGCTAGGCATGATGCCCAATAATAATGTTGCACATGTATCATGTTCAGACCTCCATCTCTGTGTCTGTAACTTAATAGCTTCCGAGGAACTCTAGGTCTTTTGTTGTTCCAGACATATGAGGTCAAAACAGATTGAACCTTGACTAGATAATATCTGGGTAAATTTAGAGGCAGAGCGCGGAACACATACAATAATTTTGGTAATATAATCATCTTTGCGGCCGCCATTCTACCCAACCACGAGACTTCCTTCATTCTCCATCTGTGAATAAGCAATCTTATCTCAGAAAGTACACGTTCATAGTTATATTGAAAAAGGTCTTCGGATTTTTCCGTAATTCTGAGTCCCAAATAAACCAAATAAGTAGAGCGCCAGTCAAATTTATATTGCATTTTAAGAGTATCCAGCAATGGTTGTGTCATATTAATTGGCAAAGCTTGCGTTTTAAGTAAGTTTACCAAATGAAAGGACACTTCACTGTATGTTTCTAGCTCTCGGTATAAGGCCAATAAAGAGACTTCTGGGTCAGTCAACGTCAGGAGGATGTCATCCGCATAAAGTTGTTGTTTATATGTTGTAGGACCTATCTGTATACCTCTAACGTCATCATTTTGTCGGATAGCCTGTGCCAGTGGTTCCAGCACCAGGGCATACAATAGTGGGGAAAGTGGGCACCCCTGTCTTGTACCGTTTGTAATTACAAATTCGTCAGACATAAATCCCGATGTCAGAACTTTAGCTGATGGGGAATCGTACAAGGCCTTTACTGCTGACAACATCGGGGGAGGAAAACCATATATCTTAAGGGCCTCATGAAGAAATAGCCAATTTACCCTGTCAAAAGCTTTCTCGGCATCTAATGACAGTATCAAACAAGGTTGACCTAATCGTTTCAAGGATTCCAACAGGTTAATCAACTTTTTTGTGCTATCCGGTCCTTGCCTACCCGAAATAAACCCCACCTGGTCCTGGCCAATTAGGGTTGGTAATATGTATTGTAGTCTGTTCGCCAGAATTTTCCCGTATATTTTTATGTCTACATTAAGAAGTGAAATTGGACGGAGATTACGACATTCGTCAGGGGTCTTACCTGGTTTAGGGAGTGTAATTATGTGAGCCCGTAGCATATCTGTCGGGAATGTACCCTGTTCCCGGGCATCGTTAAAAATCGAGTGTAAGTGCGGCATGAGGTGAGAGGTGAAAGTCGAGTAATATAGGCCATTAAGGCCGTCAGGACCCGGGGCTTTTCGTTTTTGCAGTCCTTTAATCACTTCAGAAATTTCATCTAAAGAAATTGGAGAAGCTAATTTTGTCATTTGTGATGAGGATAATTTTGGCAGGTGTAGCTTATGAAGATAACTAGAGATGGCATCGGGTGTGGGCTGTGTCACCTTGTCATCAGTTGATAGGTTATACAGTTTCTCGTAAAAGTCTGCGAATTCGTTAGCAATATCCAATGGATTATGTATTAGTCCCCTGTTAGTTTTGAGGTGAGGGATGCCCTGTGCGGTCGGGGGGGTTTTAGTCTGCGAGCCAGAAGTCTGCCCGGTTTATTTTGAAACGCATAGAACCGCGACTTCATCCTGTGCATGGTCGAATTAAATCTGTCCGCTTCTAAGTCAGTAAGTGAGCGTAAGGCATCATCTAGTGCGTCCGCTAACTCCGTCGTCGGGGATAATTTATTCTGGGTGTCTATGTCTTGTATGTTCCTAAGAATTTCCAAACGATGTGCTGTGTTTTGCTTTTTAAGCCGCGTTCCCCACTGGATGCATACACCCCTAATGACTGCTTTATGAGCTTGCCATACAACAAAAGGGTCTACCTCCTCGGTCGTGTTTTCTTTAAAATAGTTAGTTAGTGCTTCCTGAATTGCCATAGACGCCGGTTCGTGTTTTAATATATGTTCGCTAAATCTCCAGGGTGGTCTCACATGAGAATGAAATTCATCCCGTATGTCGAGGAGCAGTGGGGCATGGTCGGACCATGTAAAGGGGAGTATATCACATGTGGTGACACGAGAGAGTAAATTCGATGGTAGTAAAAAATAGTCTATGCGTGAGTAACTATTATGTACTCCCGATCGGAAAGTGTAATCCCTCTCTGTAGGATGAAGCAGGCGCCACGTGTCATATAAATGGTGGAGTCTAAGGAGAGAGTGTAGCTGTGAAAACTGTCTCCCTGCTTGAGTGCTTGTAGGGGCCGAGCGGTCCGTCTTTGGGGCCATACATAAATTCAAATCGCCACAAATTATTAAATCTCCCGATAAAACATCCGTAAGTTTGTTTAAAATATGCGTTAGAAATTGTGTTTGTGAATTATTAGGGGCGTAAGCTGCTACTATCGTGTACACCCTGCCATTGATTGTGCATATTAAAATAATATATCTGCCTCTGGGGTCTGTGATAATTCTATGAGTCTGCATCGAAATTCTGTTATGGATCAGTATTGTCACCCCTCTAGACTTAGCTCTATAAGTTGAGTGAAATTGGGTATGATAGTGAGGTGTATACAATTTAGGGTGATCCAGTCTCCTAAAATGCGTCTCTTGGAGGCAGACGATATCAGCGTCATACGTGCGAAGATCTCTATATAAAGAGTGACGTTTAACGGGTAGGTTCAAACCCTTTACATTATATGATACTATCTTCATAAAGGGCTACAAAAAAGATGTTAGGGACATATAAACAACATTTTAAACGATTAGTCAGAACTCTCATCCAAGAGCGCGACCCATAGGATCGAGAAACACTGCAACCCCCCAGGGACTGGGAAAAGGGGAAAAAGGGGGATAAAACAAAACAAAACATCGCCATATAGCGACAAAACTTGGTGCGTTCCAGAACGCCGTACTCTCCATCGGAGCCTCCTGTCAGGGAGACGTCCGTGCCCTTAACTAAGAAGGGGGAGAAACGTAAAAAAGGGGGGGTAGGTCCTTCTGCCACCAGCAGCGAGACAAAGATGTCAAACATTAATCCACCAGGTTTACCCGTCCTGCGATTTTCGGTCAAAAACGAGTAAGGTGTCCATCATCAGGAGCGGATCTGTAAAAGCGTGACTTTTTCATGCTCATCCATTCAGCGTTGACGCCAATCCGGTGTCACCTTTTTTAGTGTGGGCCTGCGGTCCTGAGCATCCTCGTGTATTTTAAGGCCCCAAGACTCCAGGGTTATTCTTCCCTCTGTAGGAGATGTGAGGACTGTGGTAACATCATCGCGGAGAATAATTAACTTAGTGGGGAATCCCCACCTGTATAGTATACCAGCCTCCCGTAGAGATGTTGTTAGCGGGCGAAACAGTCTTCTTTGTTGCAGCGTTGCTTTAGAGAAGTCTGGGTAAATTTCCAGATGTTCGTATTGGGAACCCAATTTCTCTGGTTTACGCATCGCTCGTAAGACATCTTCCCTGGGTTTATAGTAGTGCATCTTAAGAATCACGTCCCTAGATGCTTTATGAGGGGCAGACGGCGGTTTTGGTATGCAATGTATTCTGTCCATGAGTAGCGTGTCATGCGCAACTCCGGGAAGCAAGTGCGTAAAGAAATCAGTTACATAAGCCATGAGGTCTCGGGGGTGAATCGTTTCTGGGATTCCTCGAATTTTGAGGTTATGCCGACGGGACCTGTCCTCAAGATCCGCCAGTTTATTTGTACATTGCAATAGTTTGGCTTCCAAAGATTCTACTGCTGCGGCCATAGCGTTATGAGCATCCGCCATTTCAGACATTTTATTTTCTAAATGCGAAGTCCGGTCTCCAATTTCCTGTATATCCTTGCGGATGTCCGCTGACACCGTATCTAGGCGCGCTGATAGGGAGGACGAAAAGTCTTTAAATAAAGTTTCCATGCGGGTAGTGAACGCCATTAGGTCGCCCTCAGAGGTGCCTGTCGCCGAAGCTGGAGAGTGGGACGGGGAGCCGCCGCCATCTTGGGGATCTGCATCCTCGCGGCGTTTACTGGGCCTAGGAGTGAAAAACTCCTTCGTTCCCGGCGCTTTTTTCCCCTTTGCGGTGGTCATCATGACGGCTGTGTATTCCGGTGGGATATTGCGGTACCTGAGAGGGTATGTGTAGTCCCCGGTGGCTGATATCCGCGTTTTCCTCGCTGTCTGGTCTGGAGCCGGACTAAAACATGTCCGCCATGCTCCGCAGTTGGATCCGCCCCGGGTTATAATATTTAATATGTGGGTAAAAGCTTCTTGATCCAAGGAGAAATCTGACTGCCATTCTGGGGTCAAGAAGGATTTTTTTCCCAGTATGTTGCATATTGGCAAGCATTTCAGACTGGGTTTTTTGCCTTCTTTTGGATCAACAGCAGTAGGTTATGGGAGAGGCTGAACCCGATGCACACATGTCTTTTTTCAGCCTATATAACTATGTAACTATGTAACATGGCATTTGAGGAGATGCTCGAGCTGGTCCGGATCTTTGGCAGACGAGACTACGACTGCTGTAAGGGCCCTTACGGCAGAAAGAATAACGCAAGAAAGGACCGTATCCTCGATAAGGTTCGCACCACCATCCTGGAGCTGTTCGGGAAGGACCGGACGAAGGACCAGCTCCGAAAACGCTGGTCCGACCTCAAGGTACACGAGGAGGAGCAGCTGAGGCACATCCGGCGTGTCATAGCCAAACGTAAGTGTCATGTTATATTGTAAAGCGCTGCGCAAACTGTTGGCGCTATATAAATCCTGTATAATAATAATAATGTGCTTGCATGTGTTAATGTGCACAGAAATACGTTGATTTATCTAGTCCTTTTTTCATGCAATGTGATTGTGTATAGCTTTGCGTTTTCACGACTCGTCATACATGCATTTTTGCCATAGCTCTTCCTTTTTGTGATTGTACGTATTCGTGAAAATTGTGACATTTGATGTATGTAGATGAAGTTACAATGCTGGATTTCTTTTGGCACTGTGTGTACTGTAGTGTGTTGGGGGGGAGGTTGTTGTGATTGAGTGATGCATACGAGAAGACCCGCAGCTTGCCCAATATTGGCTCCCACCTGCGCATCAACAAAAATCTCTGCGTCTCTGCTAAGTGGTAGGATGGGACATGTAGTTCTTTTGAAAGTGCATCCAAACAGAGCCGCGTTCAATACATCCTTAGCAGCTGCTGAATTGTTGCAGCGCAGCAATTCAGTTTGCTGCAGCAGTGTCATTATTGAACGCTTTAGATGCAAATTTCAAAACAAAATGGCGGATTTCTGTTGTTTCTGCTATTATCCACAGTTTTATTCGCAGAAACTGAAAGTGAAACTGAGGCTGAGGCCTTCTATAAAATAAATAAAAGCAGTCGGCACAATGCGTTTTGTATGCTCACAACACAAATAATAGTTTTTATTGAATAAACGTAATGTTTACTTCTGAAAAAAATATGTAATTGAACGGTATTGTAGCGGATCCCTGCAACCCTGCCCGGGTAGTTCCGCCGTCAGCGCCGAACTGGTCTGGGGGTGTAGAGTCAGGGGTAGCGGGCGGTAGGGATTCGGCGGTGATCCAGCATTTCTTTCCACGGTCCTTGCAGCGTCGCGGTTCCCCAAGCCCTGTTATCCCCAATTACTAGCCGAGGCAAGAGTAAAGGTTCAAACAGGAATGAGTTTATTTTTAACATGGAGAATACAGGGTTATTTATGAGAAATGAAACCATTGTTCTCCTCTGGCCCGCCCTCAATCCTCCTGCGGTGATCTGTGTTTGTACCTCAAGCCATAGCCCAATCTGCCTGGGTTAACCTGGGGGAACCCCTACGGTCAGGGGTCAAGTCCTGGGAAAAAAAGTGAGGGAACTCACCCACGAATTCCACAACCCCTATTACCTGAAGAAAATATATATATCACGAGTATAGCCGGACGAGCCGGTGATCCCATTTTTATTGGGTTAGCATTACATTTAAAAGACAAGCTTTCAAGAGTGTAACCTGGAAACTATACTGATCAGTGAAAGGTATCACTACGTACAGGTATACTCGTGATTGTGGCAACTGGACTAACGCATTTTATATATAATATATATATATCCAGGCACAGGCCCCCCAGAATAATATACACAGTGCTGAACCCCCAGAATAATATACACAGCGCTGAGCCCCCAGAATAATATACACAGCGCTGAGCCCCCAGAATAATATACACAGCACTGAGCCCCCAGAATAATATACACAACACTGTGCCCCCAGAATAACATACACAGCACTGAGCCCCCAGAATAACATACACAGCACTGAGCCCCCAGAATAACATACACAACACTGAGCCCCCAGAATAATATACACAGCACTGAGCCTCCAGAATAATATACTCAGCACTGAGCCTCCAGGATAACATACACAGCACTGAGCCCCCAGAATAACATACACAACACTGAGCCCCCAGAATAACATATACAGCACTGAGCCTCCAGAATAATATACTCAGCACTGAGCCTCCAGGATAATATACACATCACTGAGCCCCCAGAATAACATACACAGCACTGAACCCCAAGAATAATATACACAGCACTGAACCCCAAGAATAATATACACAGCACTGGTTATATGGATATATTTTCCCCAGTTCACTTGGATATAATTGCCCCAGCTCATATGGATAATGCCCCCCCAGCTCTCATGGATATGCCCCAGGTCTCATGGATATTGCCCCCAGCTCTCATGGATATGCCCCAGGTCTCATGGATATTGCCCCCTGGTCTCATGCATATGCCCCAGCTCTCATGGATATGCCCCAGCTCTCATGGATATGCCCCAGCTCTCATGGATATGCCCCAGGTCTCATGGATATTGCCCCCTGGTCTCATGCATATGCCCCAGCTCTCATGGATATGCCCCAGCTCTCATGGATATGCCCCAGCTCTCATGGATATGCCCCAGCTCTCATGGATATGCCCCAGCTCGTCTCATGGATAATGCCCCAGGTCTCATGGATATGCCCCAGCTCTCATGGATAATGCCCCCCCAGCTCTCATGGATATGCCCCAGCTCTCATGGATACTGCCCCAGCTCTCATGGATAATGCCCCAGCTCTCATGGATAATGCCCCAGCTCTCATGGATATGCCCCAGCTCTCATGGATATGCCCCAGCTCTCATTGATAATGCCCCTGGTCTCATGGATAATGCCCCAGCTCTCATGGATAATGCCCCAGGTCTCATGGATATTGCCCCCTGGTCTCATGGATAATGCCCCAGCTCTCATGGATAACGCCCCAGGTCTCATGGATAATGCCCCCTGGTCTCATGGATAATGCCCCAGCTCTCATGGATAATGCCCCAGGTCTCATGGATATTGCCTCAGCTCTCATGGATAATGCCCCAGGTCTCATGGATATTGCCCCAGCTCTCATAGATAATGCCCCAGGTCTCATGGATAATGCCCCAGGTCTCATGGATAATGCCCCCTGGTCTCATGGATAATGCCCCCTGGTCTCATGGATAATGCCCCAGCTCTCATGGATAATGCCCCTGGTCTCATGGATAATGCCCCAGCTCTCATGGATATTGCCCCCTGGTCTCATGCATATGCCCCAGCTCTCATGGATATGCCCCAGCTCTCATGGATATGCCCCAGCTCTCATGGATATTGCCCCCTGGTCTCATGGATATGCCCCCCAGCTCTCATGGATATGCCCCAGCTCTCATGGATAATGCCCCCCCCAGCTCTCATGGATATGACCCAGCTCTCATGGATACTGCCCCAGCTCTCATGGATAATGCCCCAGCTCTCATGGATATGCCCCAGCTCTCATGGATAATGCCCCTGCTCTCATGGATATGCCCCAGCCAGGTCTCATGGATAATGCCCCTGGTCTCATGGATAATGCCCCCTGGTCTCATGGATAATGCCCCCTGGTCTCATGGATAATGCCCCAGCTCTCACGGATAATGCCCCATTTTATATATAATATATATATATATCCAGGCACAGGCCCCCCAGAATAATATACACAGTGCTGAACCCCCAGAATAATATACACAGTGCTGAGCCCCCAGAATAATATACACAGCGCTGAGCCCCCAGAATAATATACACAGCACTGAGCCTCCAGAATAATATACACAACACTGTGCCCCCAGAATAACACACACAGCACTGAGCCCCCAGAATAACATACACAGCACTGAGCTCCCAGAATAACATACACAACACTGAGCCCCCAGAATAATATACACAGCACTGAGCCTCCCGAATACTATACTCAGCACTGAGCCTCCAGGATAACATACACAGCACTGAGCCCCCAGAATAACATACACAACACTGAGCCCCCAGAATAATATACACAACACTGAGCCTCCAGAATATTATACTCAGCACTGAGCCTCTAGGATAATATACACAGCACTGAGCCCCCAGAATAACATACACAGCACTGAACCCCAAGAATAATATACACAGCACTGAACCCCAAGAATAATATACACAGCACTGGTTATATGGATATATTTTCCCCAGTTCACTTGGATATAATTGCCCCAGCTCATATGGATAATGCCCCCCAGCTCTCATGGATACTGCCCCAGGTCTCATGGATATTGCCCCCAGCTCTCATGGATATGCCCCAGGTCTCATGGATATTGCCCCCTGGTCTCATGCATATGCCCCAGCTCTCATGGATATGCCCCAGCTCTCATGGATATGCCCCAGCTCTCATGGATATGCCCTAGGTCTCATGGATATTGCCCCCTGGTCTCATGCATATGCCCCAGCTCTCATGGATATGCCCCAGCTCTCATGGATATGCCCCAGCTCTCATGGATATGCCCCAGCTCGTCTCATGGATAATGCCCCAGGTCTCATGGATATGCCCCAGCTCTCATGGATAATGCCCCCCAGCTCTCATGGATATGCCCCAGCTCTCATGGATACTGCCCCAGCTCTCATGGATAATGCCCCAGCTCTCATGGATAATGCCCCAGCTCTCATGGATATGCCCCAGCTCTCATGGATATGCCCCAGCTCTCATGGATAATGCCCCCTGGTCTCATGGATAATGCCCCAGCTCTCATGGATAATGCCCCAGGTCTCATGGATATTGCCCCCTGGTCTCATGGATAATGCCCCAGCTCTCATGGATAACGCCCCAGGTCTCATGGATAATGCCCCCTGGTCTCATGGATAATGCCCCAGCTCTCATGGATAATGCCCCAGGTCTCATGGATATTGCCCCAGCTCTCATGGATAATGCCCCAGGTCTCATGGATATTGCCCCAGCTCTCATAGATAATGCCCCAGGTCTCATGGATAATGCCCCTGGTCTCATGGATAATGCCCCCTGGTCTCATGGATAATGCCCCCCCCTGGTCTCATGGATAATGCCCCAGCTCTCATGGATAATGCCCCTGGTCTCATGGATATGCCCCAGCTCTCATGGATATTGCCCCCTGGTCTCATGCATATGCCCCAGCTCTCATGGATATGCCCCAGCTCTCATGGATATGCCCCAGCTCTCATGGATATTGCCCCCTGGTCTCATGGATATGCCCCCCAGCTGTCATGGATAATGCCCCAGGTCTCATGGATATGCCCCAGCTCTCATGGATAATGCCCCCCCAGCTCTCATGGATATGCCCCAGCTCTCATGGATACTGCCCCAGCTCTCATGGATAATGCCCCAGCTCTCATGGATATGCCCCAGCTCTCATGGATATGCCCCAGCTCTCATGGATAATGCCCCAGCTCTCATGGATATGCCCCAGCCAGGTCTCATGGATAATGCCCCTGGTCTCATGGATAATGCCCCCTGGTCTCATGGATAATGCCCCCTGGTCTCATGGATAATGCCCCAGCTCTCATGGATAATGCCCCAGGTCTCATGGATAATGCCCCCTGGTCTCATGGATAATGCCCCAGCTCTCATGGATAATGCCCCAGGTCTCATGGATATTGCCCCAGCTCTCATGGATAATGCCCCAGGTCTCATGGATACTGCCCCAGCTCTCATGGATAATGCCCCAGCTCTCATGGATATGCCCCAGCTCTCATGGATATGCCCCAGCTCTCATGTATATGCCCCAGCCAGGTCTCATGGATAATGCCCCTGGTCTCATGGATAATGCCCCCTGGTCTCATGGATAATGCCCCCTGGTCTCATGGATAATGCCCCAGCTCTCATGGATAATGCCCAGCTCTCATGGGTAATGCCCCAGGTCTCATGGATAATGCCCCCTGGTCTCATGGATAATGCCCCAGCTCTCATGGATAATGCCCCAGGTCTCATGGATAATGCCCCCTGGTCTCATGGATAATGCCCCAGCTCTCATGGATAATGCCCCAGGTCTCATGGATATTGCCCCAGCTCTCATGGATAATGCCCCAGGTCTCATGGATATTGCCCCAGCTCTCATGGATAATGCCCCAGGTCTCATGGATAATGCCCCTGGTCTCATGGATAATGTCCCCTGGTCTCATGCATATTGTCCCAGCTCTCATTTATATGCCCCAGGTCTCATGGATATTGCCCCCCCCAGGTCTCATGGATATTGCCCCCCCCAGGTCTCATGGATATTGCCCCCCCAGGTCTCATGGATATTGCCCCCCCAGGTCTCATGGATATGCCCCAGCTCGTCTCATGGATAATGCCCCAGGTCTCATGGATATGCCCCAGCTCTCATGGATAATGCCCCCCCAGCTCTCATGGATATGCCCCAGCTCTCATGGATAATGCCCCAGCTCTCATGGATATGCCCCAGCTCTCATGGATAATGCCCCCTGGTCTCATGGATAATGCCCCAGCTCTCATGGATAATGCCCCAGGTCTCATGGATATTGCCCCCTGGTCTCATGGATAATGCCCCAGCTCTCATGGATAACGCCCCAGGTCTCATGGATAATGCCCCCTGGTCTCATGGATAATGCCCCAGCTCTCATGGATAATGCCCCCTGGTCTCATGCATATGCCCCAGCTCTCATGGATATGCCCCAGCTCTCATGGATAATGCCCCAGGTCTCATGGATATTGCCCCAGCTCTCATGGATAATGCCCCAGGTCTCATGGATATTGCCCCAGCTCTCATAGATAATGCCCCAGGTCTCATGGATAATGCCCCTGGTCTCATGGATAATGCCCCCTGGTCTCATGGATAATGCCCCTGGTCTCATGGATAATGCCCCAGCTCTCATGGATAATGCCCCTGGTCTCATGGATAATGCCCCAGCTCTCATGGATATTGCCCCCTGGTCTCATGCATATGCCCCAGCTCTCATGGATATGCCCCAGCTCTCATGGATATGCCCCAGCTCTCATGGATATTGCCCCCTGGTCTCATGGATATGCCCCCAGCTGTCATGGATAATGCCCCAGGTCTCATGGATATGCCCCAGCTCTCATGGATAATGCCCCCCCAGCTCTCATGGATATGCCCCAGCTCTCATGGATACTGCCCCAGCTCTCATGGATAATGCCCCAGCTCTCATGGATATGCCCCAGCTCTCATGGATATGCCCCAGCTCTCATGGATAATGCCCCAGCTCTCATGGATATGCCCCAGCCAGGTCTCATGGATAATGCCCCTGGTCTCATGGATAATGCCCCCTGGTCTCATGGATAATGCCCCCTGGTCTCATGGATAATGCCCCAGCTCTCATGGATAATGCCCCAGGTCTCATGGATAATGCCCCTGGTCTCATGGATAATGCCCCAGCTCTCATGGATAATGCCCCAGGTCTCATGGATATTGCCCCAGCTCTCATGGATAATGCCCCAGGTCTCATGGATACTGCCCCAGCTCTCATGGATAATGCCCCAGCTCTCATGGATATGCCCCAGCTCTCATGGATATGCCCCAGCTCTCATGGATATGCCCCCCAGGTCTCATGGATATTGCCCCCCCCAGGTCTCATGGATATTGCCCCCCCAGGTCTCATGGATATTGCCACCCCAGGTCTCATGGATATTGCCCCCCCCAGGTCTCATGGATATTGCCCCCCCAGGTCTCATGGATATTGCCCCCCCAGGTCTCATGGATATTGCCCCCCCCAGGTCTCATGGATATTGCCCCCCCCAGGTCTCATGGATATTGCCCCCCCCTAGGTCTCATGGATATTGCCCCCCCAGCTCACCTTTGCTGCTGCTTCTGCTCCACATTGCCAGCGGCCGCGTGCTTCCTGCTTCAGCGGCCGCTGACAGGAAGTGCAGCCGCTCGCCTGGGAACTATGAAACAGCCAGGCGAGCGGCTCCACCTCCTGTCAGCTGGCCCTTGTAACAGGAAGCACGCGGCCGCCGGCAATGTGCGGCGGCGGCGTTCGGGCCACAGCGGGAACGCTGCGTTCCCGCAGCATTCCCGCTGTGGGAGAAGTGCGGGAACGCCGTTCCTGCGCGTTCCCGCTCGACTCGAGCCCTGCCTACGGTGCACAGCCCTTATCTCGGGTCTCGGCGCCAGCTCGTCTGTCCCCCCCCCTCCCAGAGCCTCTCCCTGTCTGGCCAGCGCCCGGCCCCCCTGTGGTGTGAGCGCTCCTTGTGGCTTTCTGCCCCAGTTTGGGGTTTTACCAGGGATTTTGGGGTGATCCCCAGGGAGCGGCGGCATGCTGGGGGGTACAGCCTGATAGCTCTGGTCCGGGGGCTGGTTCAGTCCAAAAAGCGCCCGGATCGGAACCACGGTGCCCGAGCTGCGAAGGGGGAAAGTTCGGCGGCTGTACCCGAGCAAGAGTCACTGGTTGCCGGCCGCGCTCCCAGCGAGGGATCCCTGGTCGGCGTTCGGGTTTCTTGGGGTGTTTCGTTTTATAATTCGCACCCCCATAAGCACCTATTTTTAGGAGCCCACTGGCCAAGAAGCGCTCTTCTGCGTTGTTTCCACACTGCGAGGCAAGGCGGGCAAGTTTGGGCGGCTTGGCAGAGACAGTCAGCGGCGGCTCGAGGCATTCACAGACCGGGCGTCTTCCCGGGGCTGTGGACAGGCGGGGAACAGGTCAACCATGGGGAGAATTACAGGGGGAACTTATAAAAATACAACCTAACAAATTCTTTAATACACCATACTAAAACAACATTTTTAAAATTTTGTACCGCGCTACGGTATAGTGGCGGCCGTTCCGTCACACATCTCCCCCAAGTTTCCAGATGGCAGACCCGGTGAGACCCTCTTCGGGTCCGCTTGGGGATGTCCATGGCCTCCACCCACCCTAAGTTTCAAGCTCAGTCTGGCGGGATAGACCATCCGCATTGCCATTTTGCTTCCCAGGCCGGTACAGGATGGTAAATTTGGAGGGCCAGGCTCCACCGCAAGAGCCTGCCGTTGTCCCCGGCCACTCGGATCAGCCATACCAGGGGGTTGTGGTCCGTGAGGACCGTGAAGGAGCGCCCATACAGATACGGTTGCAATTTCTTTAGGGCCCATACCAGGGCCAGGCACTCCTTCTCGATGGCCGAATAAGCTACCTCCCTGGGTAAAAGTTTCTGGCTGATGTAGGCAACCGGGTGGTCATGCCCGTCTTCACGGACCTGGCTCAGCACTGCTCCCAATCCGAACATAGATGCGTCGGTGTGGACAACAAAACGTTTAGTGGAATAAGGAGCAGTCAACACGGGGGCTCCCACCAGGGCTCGCTTGAGCTGCTGGAAGGCTTCTTCACACTCCGGGGACCACAGTACCTGTCGGGGAAGGTTCTTGCGGGTCAGGTCAGTCAGGGGTTTGGCAATGGCGCTGTAGTTGGGGACAAAGCGGCGGTAGTATCCTGCCGTACCTAGAAAAGCCAACACCTGGGTCTTGGTGCGGGGAGTGGGCCACTGGGCAACAGCCTCAACCTTGGCGGGTTCTGGGCGCTGCCTTCCGCAGCCCACCCGGTGGCCCAAGTACTGGACATCGGACATGCCGACGTGGCACTTGTCTGGTTTGATGGTCAGACCGGCGGTGCCAAGGCGGTCCAGTACGGACCGTAAGTGTTGTAAGTGTTCCTCCCAGGTGTTGCTGAAGATGGCTATGTCATCTAGGTAGGCACTGGTAAAGTCTTGCATCCCCTCTAGCAGCCGATCCACCATGCGTTGGAAAGTGGCCGGGGCATTCTTCATCCCGAATGGCATAACCCGAAATTGGTATAAGCCAAACGGAGTGATGAATGCCGATTTCGGCACACCTTCCTCGGCAAGGGGAATCTGCCAGTACCCCTTACATAGGTCAATGGTGGTGAGAAAGCTTCCCTGGGCAATCCGGTCTAGGAGTTCGTCGACTCGGGGCATGGGGTAGGCGTCAGTGACAGTGTGGTCATTTAACTTCCTATAGTCCACACAGAACCTGGTAGTGCCATCCTTCTTGGGTACTAGAACCACCGGGGAGGCCCAGGGGCTCTCAGAGGGTTCTATTACCCCTAGGTCCAACATCTCACGGATCTCTTTCTGCATCCCGTCTCTCACTGCATCGGGGATTCGGTACGCCGTCTGCCGCAAAGGGGCTTGACTCTGGGTATCGACCCGATGCAGGGCTACGGAGGTGTAGCTGGGACGGGATGAGAACAGGTCTCGGTGCTCCTGTAGCACCTGCTGAGCCTTTTCCTTGTGGCATGGGGTGAGCCCCTCGCCCAGCCGGACATCGGCTATCCCTTGGGCGCTTGGATCCCCGGGCAGTACCGGCAGGGTGAGATCCTCCAGATCCCCCGCGTCCGGTGCGCAGATGGCGGCTACTGCCTCTTCCCTTTCGAAAAATGGTTTTAGCATGTCCACATGAAAGGTTCTGTGTATCCTTTCATCTGAGCATCTAGCTGCGGTGAAGGTGGTATCGCAGATCTTTTCTATGATTTTGTAGGGTCCTTCCCAGGCTGCCTGCAAATTATTTTGTTTGACCGGTCGGAGTGCTAACACTTTCTGCCCTATCTGGAAGGTGCGGTCCCTAACCGACCGGTCATACCACCTCTTCTGCTTGGTTTGGGCCGCTTGGAGATTGTCCCGTACCAGGGCGGTCAATTAATGCAGCCGGTCCCTAAACTCAAGCACATAATCTATGGCTGAGGTCCCCTCCTCGGCCAGAGCACCTTCCCAGTGCTCCCGGAGCAAGTCCAAGGGGCCGCGGACTCTCCGGCCGTACAGTAACTCAAAAGGGAGAGAAGCCTGTGGCTTCCAAGGGTACCTCCCAGTACTCGAACAGAAGGTGGGGCAGATGGCGTTTCCAGTCCTTATGGGACATGGTAAAGGTGCGGAGAAGCTGCTTGAGGGTCCCGTTGAACCGCTCGCAGAGCCCGTTGGTCTACGGGTGGTAAGGGGAGCTGTACAGGGGTTTAATCCCTCACAGCCTCCAGAGCTGCTGGGTCACCTCGGCCGTAAATTGTGTGCCCTGGTCAGACAGGATTTCCTGGGGAAATCCAACCCTGGAGAAGATCTGCAGCAGACCTCCGGCAACGGTCTCTGCGTGGATATCCCGGAGGGCCACGGCTTCGGGGTACCTGGTGGCGTAGTCTACTATGGTCAAGATATACTTCTTGCCCGTAGGGCTAGGCACTGCCAAGGGTCCTACCAGATCCACTGCCACCCGTCTAAAAGGTTCTCCCACTATGGGCAATGGTCTCAGGGGAGCTTTCTTGGCGTCCCCCCGCTTCCCTACTCGTTAGCATACCCCACACGTCCGACAGTAGTCCCTAACTTCCCCTGATAATCCGGGCCAAAAAAAGCTCTGGGTCAGACGGTGCAATGTCCGCCGGTGCCCGAGATGGCTCGCAAGGGGAATATCATGCGCGATCCTTCACAGATGGCGCCGATATTTCGCCGGCACTACCAGCTGCCTGTGGGGTACTCGGTATATTCCCTGGCTCGTTCCCCCCGATGTCCTGTACAGCTTCCCTTGGTACCAGGCAAATCTCACCTCCCCTAACCCTCCCGGGTCCCTCCTTGCTTGTTGTCGGTATGGGGCAAGGGTAATATCGTCCCGGGTGCCTTGGGCAAAGTCCGTCGGGGAATCCCAGGTCAGGGCAGTGGCGTTGTCAGGGCCAAGTGGGGGTGTTGGTCTGGTCTGGCTTACCGTGGTCCCCTCGGAGTCGGTGGGTGGAGCCTTCCGTGCTTGATTGCGGGTGGTAACGGGGTATACCCCGCCAGGATGAGGGTCCTCAAAGGTGGAGGTCAGCAATCCCAGGTCGTTGCCAAGTAGGACCTCGGACGGTAGATTCTTCATGACCCCGACCTCCACGTCCCGGGCATTTGTGCCCCAATCTAGATGGACGCGGGCCGTAGGGATTCAATACACATGTCCGTCAGCGACTCTGACGGCCACCAAATACCCGGTTGAAGCAGCCGAGGGGATAAGATGGGGCTGTGCCAGGGTAAGGGTTGCACCGGTGTCTCGCAGACCACTGGCAAGTTGTCCATTCACCCGAACTTGTTGGTGATGGTGTTGGCGGTTGTCCTGCGCGGCTGCTTGCACGGGGTTGGCCTCATGCAGGATGCCCCAGTCTTCCTCGAGGGTGGCTGTGGGTTCCGGTTCCTGATGGCAGCAGTATGCCGTAGCTCGGCTCGGTGGATGCGCTGCCCGGGACGGTGCCGGACGCTGGTTGTTCAGGGGACAACGGTCTCTCATGTGTCTGATCTGGTTACACCCATAGCACTGGGGTCCTACCCGAGGAGCCGGGGTGGAGGGTGCCGGTGGCCTGGGTGCTCGTTCGAGGGGAGCAGGGCATAACTGTGGCGCTGGATGGAAGTGGGGAGATGGGGCTCGGATGGCTGGAGGGGCTACTCGCCTGGCGTCCTGGTACTCGTCGGCAAGGCGGGTGGCTGCAGACAGGGTGAGGGGGCGCCGGTCTCGCACCCAGTCTTGGACCTCGGGAGGAGAGTAGTTGTAGAACTGCTCCAGTAATAGCAGCTGGACGATCTGGTCCGGTTGGGTAGCTTGGCACCCCTGTATCCAGCTGCATAGCGCCTGGTGCATCCTGTGTCCCCACTCTGCATACGAGTCCTGAGTGCCCCTTCTTAAAGCTCGAAATCGAACTCAATACGCCTACGGAGTGAGTGCATAGCGGGCCAGCAGATGTTCCTTGACCCGCTCATACACCATACAGTCTTCGTCCTCCACTGCCCGATATGCTTCCGCCGCCCTGCCGGTCAGTTTGCTCACCAGGATGCGTATCCAGTCTCGGACCGCCACCCCCTGCAGGGCACATTGCCTCTCAAAATCCTGCAGGAACCCGTCGATGTCTTCGCTCCCCTCTGGGAAGAGTTTGAATGCTGCGAACGGTATTTTCTGTTTGGGGGGTCCGGTACTGCCTTGGGGGGACAGCGACCCCCCGGACCTTTGCTGCATCTCTGCCTGGCGGAGCTTGTCTGTGTCGGCCAGGACCCTCCCAATGATGTCGGCGGAGGGGTCCGTTCCGTATAGGGCCAGCCGCCACTGCACTTCTCGCCTCCATTCCGAGGTCTCGGAGCCCTCAGAGAGAGCCACGCTGTTGCGGTCGTCCTCCATCAGTTCTCCGATGATGACCGCTTTCGCCTTGCCTCCGGGCGCCTTGCCTCTGGCTTTTAACAGTTCTTTCAGGACCGTGCGCTTCAGCCCTTCGTAGCGCTGTGCCATACGGGGTCACCGCCGTTGCTGGTACTGTCCACCTCTCAAACCCAGGGGTGTCTGAGACCGGGGTCAAGCCGGCGGCTGTATCTCCCCCTGCTGGGCTGGTCTCAGATTCTCCTCCCGGATGATATCTACTCCAGACGCTCGGCGTGTCGCAGTGGCTGAGACCTGGGTCAAGCCAGTGGCTGTATCTCCCCCTGCTTGTCTGGTCTCAGCCGGATCCCAGCGCTGCCAGCCAATGTAGCGGATCCCTGCTACCCTGCCCGGGTAGATCCGCCGTCAGCGCCAAACTGGTCTGGGGGTGTAGAGTCAGGGGTAGCAGGCGGTAGGGATTCGGCGGTGATCCAGCGTTTCTTTCCACGGTCCTTGCAGCGTCGCGGTTCCCCAAGCCCTGTTATCCCCAATTACTAGCCGAGGCAAGAGTAAAGGTTCAAACAGGAATGAGTTTATTTTAACATGGAGAATACAGGGTTATTTATGAGAAATGAAACCATTGTTCTCCCCTGGCCCGCCCTCAGTCCTCCTGCGGTGATCTGTGTTTGTACCTCAAGCCATAGCCCAATCTGCCTGGGTTAACCTGGGGGATCCCCCTACGGTGCGCAGCCCTTATCTTGGGTCTCGGCGCCAGCTCGTCTGTCTCCCCCCCCTCCCAGAGCCTCTCCCTGTCTGGCCAGCGCCCGCCCCCCCCTGTGGTGTGAGCGCTCCTTGTGGCTTTCTGCCCGAGTTTGGGGTTTTACCAGGGATTTCGGGGTAATCCCCTGGGAGCGGCGGCATGCTGGGGGGTACAGCCTGGTAGCTCGGGTCCGGGGGCTGGTTCAGTCCAAAAAGCGCCCGGATCGGATCCACGGAGCCCGAGCTGCGAAGGGGGAAAGTTCGGCGGCTGTACCCGAGCAAGAGTCACTGGTTGCCGGCCGCGCTTCCAGCGAGGGATCCCTGGTCGGCGTTCGGGTTTCTCGGGGTGTTTCGTTCTATAATTCGCACCCCGTAAGCACCTATTTTTAGGAGCCCACTGGCCAAGAAGCGCTCTTCTGCGTGGTTTCCACACTGCGAGGCAAGGCGGGCAAGTTTGGGCAGCTTGGCAGAGACAGTCAGCGGCGGCTCGAGGCATTCACAGACCGGGCGTCTTCCCGGGGCTGTGGACAGGCGGGGAACAGGTCAACCATGGGGAGAATTAGAGGGGGAACTTATAAAAATACAACCTAACGAATTATTTAATACACCATACTAAAACAACAGCGCTACGGTATAGTGGCGGCCGTTCCGTCACAGGTAATATATGTCTATTTGCAGGGGAAATAAATAAATATTTTGTGACTTTAGAACTATGAGATGGGAGTAGTGGTGGGTCAAGCTGGTAGTGGGGTAGTGGAGGGGTGTCGCAATACTTTCGGCAATATATTGTATAGATATACCATTTTTTCCAGTCTGCATTATTTACGTGTTATTTTTTGGATTTGGCAGAAGACAGGAAGAAGGCAGCATCTGCCCCAGCGGGCACCAGTGCCCCAGTGGAGGAGGAGGAGGAGCCGCGGGCGACCACCAGCGCTGGTATATAATGTTTTATTTTGCAACGACTTTTGGTCAAAAACAGAAACATTTTTTGTTTACTGTATTTTAATTTAATTTTTTTATGTATAGTACAAGAGGAGCAGGAGGAGGAAGAGGAGGAGCATGGCGATGTTGGAGAGAGGGAGCCGGAGCCGCAGCAGGAGGCCGCGAGTCCAAGTTTTTTTTTTTACTGTTGTATTTTGCATCGACTTTTGGTCAAAAATAAATCAGTTTTGTTGTTTACTGTATTTTTTATTTCTTTAATTTCTTAGATATAGCACCGGATGAGATGGTGACGGTGGTGGTGGAGGAGGAGGAGTCGGAGGAGGAGTCGGAGCCTCAGGAGGCCGCCAGCACTGGTATATACTACTGTTATATTTTTTCAAGACTTTCAGTCAAAAATAGAAACCTGCTTTACTTACTGTATTTTCCTTCTTTCATTTATTGGATATATAGAAGGAGAAGCCATTCCGGACACATCATCCAGCATTAGGCAAATTAACCGGATGGCGATCGGCGAGCTACGCCTTGCTGTTACAACCATCGATTCCATCCAGGAACTGCTCCAGGAATTGCGGGAGCATATAAGCAATGCCACTGACATCCTGGAGCGGCAGTGAGACCATCCTCCTCCTCCCCTATGTTTGTTTGTGCCCCAGTTGGACTAGATCAATCAACGTATTTCTGTGCACATTAGCACATGCAAGCACATTATTATTATTATACAGGATTTAAAAAGTGCCAACAGTTTGCGCAGCGCTTTTCTTTTTAAATTTCAAAGTTTTTATTATTTTTGAAGGAAAAAACAGAAAAGTATAACAGTTGGGTACAGAAAGAAAAAACAGGGCAGTTAATACCTTTCTAGTTACATATAAGGGGAACAAAACATACAATAACTTACAAACAAACACAGGCCACCAGCCCGTAACTGGAGAGTAATACCTTATAAAATTATATGAATCACAATCCTAACGTCCCAACATTATTAGGTGTTGCGTTAGCCAACATATATCACGTTCCAACCTGGCCCGGCACCCCTGAGTCTGCGGTACATTCCGCAGCCAACATAGAATCCCAAAGGGACCAGTGGTCATTTTCCGGCTGCGGGAAGTCGTAAATATGTCTAGCCATCAGCTCATAGTCCCTTATATTATTCACCATATCCCGTACCTCACGGACAGTAGGAACCCGCTGTTGCTTCCATCTCCGAGCTATCAACAACATAGTGCTAGAGGTTATCACACAAAACAATTTCCTTTGCCACCTGCCCAACCTAACCTTTGATATTCCCAATAGAAAATCCGCTGGAGCAAATGGTAACACCAGTCCTATTGCTTTTTCCACCAGGCCCGCCACTCCTCGCCATAATGGCTCTACTACCACACAATCCCACCAAACATGAATCATGGTTCCTTTTAGCCTCTCGCAGCGCCAACATATTGGTGAGACTGTTTTATTCATATGACATTCCCTTGCTGGTACCAGGTACCAACGGTATAATACTTTACGTCTCACTTCCATCAAAGAAGCACACCGGTACGCTCCCCTGTCCAATTCAAACGCCCGCTCCCAGGCTTGAGATGGTATCCTAATACCCAATTCCCCCTCCCAAGCCTTTTGGAATGACCATGTGTGATCCGGTGATGGTACATTTAGCGCTGCATAGCATATAGAAAGGAGTTTTGCCTTTGTGCTTGGTTGTACCACAAAACTCGCAAATGGTGACAATGGGGCCTGAGGTAAGGTAGGTGGGAAACTCACGCCTGGCCGACGTATAACCGATGCTATTTGGTAGTAAGAAAGCCGCAATGCCTCCGTTAACCTATAACGCTGCTGTAGCATTTCGAAGGTCAGCATTTTCCCTCCCGATATCAATTTGTGGAGATGGCCAATCCCCCTAGAGGTCCACCTAGCACTGTCAAAGTCTGCAATCCAATGTGTCAATACCTCCAGAGGGGTTGCCAGCGAGAGAGAGGTAGTATTTAATAAAAGGGTACGACTCATATCCCAGACGTGTAAATACCATCTAGTAAGCGGCAATATATCTGGTAGAGGGGGCCTCTGACGGCGTGTGAGCCAAATGACCGTTGTTATTAGGTATTGTTTCGCAAAAGACTGTTCTATGGCTGTCCACTGTGGAGGACGCGGAGAGTGGAAATATTCTGCTAAAGACGCCAGCACCGCAGCTCTGTGGTATAGATGTATATTAGGCATAGCCAGCCCGCCTCTCCGTATGGGGAGGTTGAGCAACCTAGTGGGAACCCTAGGTCGTTTTCCGTTCCACACATAATGGTTCAAAAGAGATTGTACCTCGTTTAAATAAGATTTAGGTAAACGGATCGGAATGGTTCTAAAATAATATAGTAGCTTGGGCAAAAGTGACATTTTAATAGCAGCCATCCTACCCATCCACGATAAGGACGTCCTTTTCCATTTAAACAAAAGCTGTTTTATATGAGATAAGAAGGGTTTGTAGTTTAGGTCGAATAATTGGTCAGGAGATTTAGAAATTTTTACCCCTAGGTACTGCAGATAATCCTCCCGCCATTCAAACTGAAAATGCTGTCTTAATGATTCCCTAACATTACCAGGGACATTGATAGTTAACGCCTGCGACTTAGGTAAATTAATTTTATGAAAAGATACCGCACTATATTCCTTCAGAAGTTCGCTAAGTCGAGGTAAGGAGTCTGTAGGTTCAGCAAGAGTCAGTAAAATGTCATCTGCGAAGAGCCCTATTTTGTACACCGTTGGACCCACCATAATCCCCGCCACCCCATCATCCTGTCGTATTCGCTGCGCCAATGGTTCGATCACTAGAGCGTACAACAATGGGGACAGGGGACACCCCTGTCTAGTCCCATTTCTAATGCCAAACTGAGTCGATAGAAAACCTGCCGTCAATACCGACGCCGTCGGGGAAGCATATAACGCAAAAATACTTTGCAACACCGAGACCGGAAAACCAAACTTCAGCAGCACTTTACGCAAAAACATCCAATCCACTCTGTCGAACGCTTTTTCAGCGTCTAGCGCTAACAGCACGCTCGGGAGGCGGTGTGTCTGAATTACTTGTATTAAATCTATCAGTTTTTTAGTGTTGTGCGGCCCCTGTCTCCCCCTTATAAACCCCACCTGGTCAGAGCAAATCAGCTTAGGCAAGAGTTCCGCCACCCTATTCGCTAAAAATTTGGCATAGATTTTTACATCGACATTTAATAAAGATATCGGCCTAAAGTTTGGACACAGAGTAGGGGATTTACCGGGTTTAGGGAGAGGGACAATAGTAGTACGTAACATTTCCTCAGGAAATCTACCTGTCTCCGCGGCCGAGGTGAAAAGCGAGAGAAGGTGGGGAGTCAACTGGGCAGAAAAATTCTTATAATATATGTCTGTAAAGCCATCTGGGCCTGGGGATTTATGGGATGGAAGGGACTCAATGGTCGTCGCTATCTCTAGCTCCGTGAAGGGAGACGATAAACCGTCCCTCTGGGTAGGAGTTAAGGAAGGCAGATGGAGATCCGATAAATATCGATCCACCCGTGCCTCACAAAATGAGGATGGGAGTGGGTCAGGTTGTAAATTATACAGGTCCCCATAGTACGCGGCTAGGGCATTCCCTGTTTCCAGTGGTTTATAAACCGTCTTCCTACCAGAATCAAGCACAAGGTGGGAAATTCTAGTGGTCGCGACCATAGGCCTAAGGTATCTGGCCAGGAGCCGACCCGGACGATCCCTAAACGCATAGTACCGTGCCTTCAATCTACGCTGAGAATAAAGAAGAGCCTTGTAATTCCAGTCTGACAGTCGCGCCTGCGCTTCTAAGAGTATTTTCAGATGGGCCGGGGTAGGGTCCGAGCTATTCGCCTGCGCAGCTACATGGATTTGAGACAATATCAAAAGTTTATCAGCCTGACGAGCTTGGTTCAAACGAGAAGCCCATTTGATGCACACGCCCCTCAGGACAGCTTTGTGCGCTTGCCAAAGTGTTTCTGGCGTGACCCCTGGAGTAGTATTCAACGTAAAATATTCCGCCAACGTCTGTTCTATTTCAGCCAAGGCACCAGGGTCAGACAAAATTGAATCGTTAAAGCGCCACATCGCCCTCCCCGTTCCTCTCTCTCCTCCCTCTCCAATTGTCAAAAAGATCGGCGCGTGATCCGACCAGGTAATATCTAAAATCTCGCATTTAAGGACCTGTGACAGAGAGGAGCTTTGTAACAGAAAATAATCTAGCCTACTATACGTATTATGTACCCTTGAATGGAACGTGAACACTGAGTCACCCGGGTGCCATAAGCGCCATACGTCATATAAACCATGGGAGGAAAACAGGTCTCTCAATTTCTGTCCCTGTAGTATACTACGTTTGGTCGGAATCGGGATCTTAGGGGACCGGACATCTCGCGATGGATCAATACTGTAATTGAGATCCCAGCATATTAGCAATACACCAGTCGCTACCAGGGACACCCTATGTAGTACTCCAGAGATAAAAGAAAGTTGTTCAGTATTAGGCGAGTAGACATTCACCAGCGTATAAGTTTTGTGATTCAGCGAGCAGACCAAAATAAGATAGCGGCCCTGCGGATCCGAAATCTTTCTATGTAATTGGTATACGACATCCGATCTAATTAAAATCGACACCCCTCTCGCTTTGGTAGGACCCGTGGCGTGGTATTGCGTGGAGAAGTTGCGTATTCCTAGCGGGGGATGGGCAAGGCGTTTAAAATGGGTTTCCTGGAGGCAAACCACATCCGGCTTTAGCCGCAACACATCCGTCGCCAGAGAATGACGCTTAACCGGAGCATTTAGCCCCTTAACATTGTATGAAAGTATCTTCAACATTGCGCTTAATAACAATATGTGGAAAGTGCAAATTTTTACCTTTATCTAGACAGCAAGGAGGTGGCCACACATAACAATAATAGAAAAAAAAACACACCAACCAGGTATTCACCTGGGAACTATGTACATCCATAAACATAAACATCTCCAGCGAGAAGCCCCAAAAATAAGGGGGACCTTCTCGTACCCCTCACGAGAGGAGGGAGGGGGGGAACCTCGAGGTCTGCGGAGGGTCAGGCCCGCAAAACCAAACAGTATATAAAAGAAAAAAAGCAAAACGGTGAGAGATCTCAAGGAGCCCAGTTTCGGGGCACACCTGTCCAAGAGACTTAACCCTCGCAACATAGTGATCAGTCCGACGTTCCCTTTGCGGGTTTACATCTTAGTGTCCTCTATAGAGACCAGGAAAGAGAAGCCCAGGCCCTTAAGGCCTTCAAGCTGGATCCTCTCCTATTACCTCCCACCAGAGGACCAATTCTTTACTGCCAGCTGTCATGGATGCCTAACGTTGACTTTATCTCTTACGCCACTCTGGATCCAGACGTTGAGTCGAGCCCCAGGCTTGAGTAGCCGGAGGAGAAGAAGGGCCCTGTTGTTCCATACCCCACACTTTAAGAAGCCGTTTCCCGGCTTCAACCGAGGTGATTACGTGGAAAGCTCCGTTTCTGGCCAACAACAACTTAACCGGGAATCCCCATCTGTAAGACACTCCATTAGCGCGTAAAGCCTCAGTCACCTGGCGGAAGTTCCTCCGGTTTTGTAACGTAGCCTTGGACAGATCCGGAAAGATAGAAATGTGATCATACTCCGGCTTAAGAGCATCAGGAGACCGCAAGGCCCGAAGCACGTCTTCACGCGGTTTGAAGTAATGGAGCCTAAGTAATACATCTCTCGGTGATCTCTCGGGCGCCGAGGGGGGTCTCGGTAGCCGGTGAATCCTATCGAAGAGGAGAGAGTCAGGGGTAGCATCAGGGAGAAGGTGTTGGAAAATCTCAGTCACATATTGCGACAGGGCTTGCGTAGTCACTGCGTCTGGCACACCTCGTATCTTCAAATTATGGCGCCTCGATCTGTCCTCCATGTCCGCTACTTTCAATAAGGCCCCCTTCAGTTGTTCCTCCAGATCATCAACCCTCTCCGCCATCTCGTTGTGCACTCCAGCTTGTTCCGCCATTTTCTCCTCCAATTTGTCTGTGCGATCTCCTATCTCCCGGATCTCCCTCTTAATATCCGCCGCTACAGAGTCCAACCGGGAGGTCAGTTTGTCCGAGAGAGAGGTTATCAAGCCCTCTATGCGTGCAGTAAAAGCCTCCATACCTTGCAGGGCCAGTCCTGGGTCCATCTCCGCGCCCGGCGATGTCTTTTGGAACCGCCGCCATCTTGGGTGCCCAGGCCTTCTTTCAGCTTCAAACCCCGCGGCGTAAAAAACTCAGCCTTTGACTTTTTTTTGTGTTTTTTTGTGCTGGCATCATATTCAGCCGACCTTGCCCTGCCTGAAAGGTACTTTTTAGGGTAAATTCGCTTAATATATCCGCTGTTCCGGTGTCCCCTTTACCGGAGCTCTGCTCTCACGCGGCCAGCTCTCTCTGCGGTCAGACCACGCCCCTGTGCAGCACTTTTCAATATAACATGACACTTATGTTTGGCTATGACGCGACGGATGTGCCTCAGCTGCTCCTGCTCGCGTGCTTTGAGGTCGGACCAGCGTTTTCGGACCTGGTCCTTCGTCCGGTCCTTCCCGAACAGCTCCAGGATGGTGGTGCGTAGCTTGTCAAGGATACGATCCTTGCGGGTGTTATTCTTCCTGCCGTAAGGGCCCTTACGGCAGTCATAATCTTTGTAATCAAAGATGCGGACCAGCTCCAACATCTCCTCAAATGCCAGTAATTCTCTCAAGTGAACCAATATTCTATTCTATTCTAGACTATTTTCTTCTGATCGACACGACGGACGTCTCTGCCCAGACACTCTGGTCCGCACATAAACCCGTAGTCCGGTGCGCATTTCTGCGTTTGGCTGCCCATCAAAAGAAGACGAAACTCCAGGACATACAGAACCTCCAACATACTCGGCGGGACTTAGAACTGGCCCATAAAGCCTCCCCCTCTCAGGACGCATATGCCGCCCTATCACAGGCCCTCAATAGATTATTTCTCGACGATGTGGGACGCTCCCTCTTGAGGTCTAAATGAGAGTTTTATGAGAGGTCTAATAAAATGGACATGCCCTTAGCGCGCTTGCTTATACCTCGAACGCAAACAAAAACACTTCTTAAAAACGGGTCTGACCCCCCCCCCCACACACACACCTCCCCGACTGCCATACGGGATACCTTTTCCAGATATTTCAGCTCCCTCTACGATCACACGCCCTCCTACTCCATTGCCGACTGTGACGGGGCGGCCGCCACTAGGCTGTAGCGCAGTACAACAGTTCAAGTGTTAATTTATTTGTGTGTTATTATTTTTATTATTCTTTATTTATAAAGCGCCAGCATATTCCGCAGCGCTGTACAATAGGCACAGTATAGACAGGGTTACAATACAATACATTGAACAACATTTGACAAACATTACAGGAGGAGATGAGGGCCCTATTCCCGTAGGAACTCACAATCTAGGAGGGTTGGGGTTGGAAACAGGAGGAGAGGACTGTAAGGTGAGAGTGATTGATGGTTGCGTCAGTGAGTTGGGTGGTAGGCTTCCCTAAATAGGAACGTTTTAAGGGAGCGTTTGAAGGAAGAGAAGTTAGGGGAAAGTCTGACTGTACGAGGGAAAGCGTTCCAGAGAGTGGGGGCTGCGCGTGAGAAATCCTGCAGTCTATCATGGGAAGAGGTGATGCGGGGAGAAGCTAGGCGCAGGTCACTGTTTGACCTTAGGGAGCGGGCTGGGGTGTATTTGGTGATTAGTGAGGACAGGTAGTGGGGAGCTGAGTTAGTGAGGGTTTTGTAGGTAAGGATAAGGATTTTGAACTTAATTCTGCAGTGGATGGGGAGCCAGTGAAGGGACTCGCAGATGGGAGCGGCAGAGACAGAGCGGCGGTGAGGTGAACTATTAAAAGTTCTTTAGCCCTTATTTTTATAAGTACCCCAATGTGATTTTCCCTGTTGTTCCCCGCTCGTTCAGAGCCCCGGAAAGTTCACCAGACGAGCTGGCGCCGAGCCCCAAGATAAGGGCTGCGCACAGCAGGGGGGGCCCCAGGTTAACAAAGAGAAATTGGACAATGGCTTGGGGCAGTGGCAGAAATCACCCGGGAGGGCTGAGGGCGGGCCAGGGGAGAACAATGCCTTTTTCCCTCATAAATACGCCTGTGTTCCCCTGTCACGAATCCCCCTGAATACCAAGATAGTGGTCCCTTTACGTAGACCGCTCTCTACCCTTCCGATCCTTGAATGGTCGGCACAACTAGATAGATAATTAACCAGACAATAGACAAGCAAGGGTAAATACCAGACAGAGGTACTGTCACGAATCCCCCTGAATACCAAGATAGTGGTCCCTTTACGTAGACCGCTCTCTACCCTTCCGATCCTTGAATGGTCGGCACAACTAGATAGATAATTAACCAGACAATAGACAAGCAAGGGTAAACACCAGACAGAGGTACAGAATAGAGTACTCGTTCTCCCTAGGACCTTAGTAATATCAGAGGTAGCCTGATGTGTGCTTAGGGTGCCACATAGACTGACCTCGGTACCAAAGTTAAGAGCAGAACCGTGAGAAGAGTAAATGCCAATACCAAGGGTTATACACAGGGTGGTTCGTTCGCCAATGCCAGGGGTCATACACAGAATGGTTCGTTTGCCAATGCCAGGAGTCATACACAGAATGGTTCGTTTGCCAATGCCAGGAGTCATACACAGAATGGTTCGTTTGCCAATGCCAGGAGTCATACACAGAATGGTTTGTTTGCCAATGCCAGGAGTCATACACAGAATCGTTCGTTTGCCAATGCCAGGAGTCATACACAGAATGGTTCGTTTGCCAATGCCAGGAGTCATACACAGAATCGTTCGTTAGCCAGAAGCAAGGTCAGACACAGATATATTAGCCAAAAACACAAGAGCTCTGCGGGAAGTGAATACCACGTCAGGGCACCGGCGAACTAGTGAAGCCGGGTTTTAAACCCGGCGGGTCCGCGTCATAACGCCAGGCTCCGCCCCCCGGCGTCCCACGTGAGCGCACCCGGTGGCGTTATTATTCGGCGCCTGGCCAGCGAGCAGCGAGGAATCTGCTGCCAGGCGCCCCAGAACAGAGCCATCCGTGACAGGACCCCCCCCTCTACGGGCGGCCACTGGACGACCCCCAGGGGCACGGGGTGCGCCAAATAGAAGGCCTTCACCAACCGAGGGGCATGGACCTCTGCAGCCAGAATCCAAGAACGATCCTCTGGACCGTAACCCACCCAATCGACCAAGTACTGTAAGGACCCCCTAGACTTTCTGGCATCCAGAATGGCCTCAACCTCGTACTCCTCCTGGCCCTCCACAGAGACAGGAGGAGGTGGAGCACGGACCTTGGTGTACCGGTTACACAACAACGGTTTCAAAAGGCTTACGTGGAACACATTGTGTATCCTGATATGGGGGGGTAACGCCAAAGCATAGGAGACAGGGTTGAGTCGCCGCAGAATCTTATAGGGGCCGATATATCTAGGTGCCAACTTCATGGAAGGCACTAAGAGCTTGATATTCCGTGAAGAAAGCCAAACCCTGTCCCCAACTTGATACACGGGTGCCTGCCTCCTGTGTCTGTCGGCCTTGGTTTTCTGGATGGCACTACTCTCTTCCAGTGCCCGTTTGACTCTCTCCCAAGTCTCTTTCAATGATGCCAAATGCTCATCCAAAGCAGGAATCGTGGTATCAGGAAACGTAGCGGGGAGCACGGGAGGATCAAAACCATAAACAGTGAAGAAAGGGGAATGTCCTGTGGATTCACTTACTGCACTGTTCAAAGCATACTCTGCCCAAGGTAACAGGTCTGACCAGTTATTTTGTTGTTCTGATATAAAGCACCTGAGATATTTCTCTATATTTTGGTTGGCTCGTTCTGCTGCTCCGTTGGTCTGGGGGTGATAGGCCGAAGAGAAGGATAAGTCTATCCCCACATTCTTACAAAACCCTTTCCAGAATCTGGAGACGAATTGTGTCCCCCTATCAGAGACAATCTCCAGAGGAACACCGTGTATGCGAACCACGTTGGAAATGAATATGGGCACCAGTTCGGCTGCCGAAGGTAGTTTCCGAAGAGGCACATAGTGACCCATCTTGGAGAATCGATCTATGACCGTAAGTATAACTGTATTCCCTCTTGACTCAGGTAAATCTACTATAAAATCCATGGCTACATGCGACCATGGGCGTTCGGGGATCGGCAAAGCCTGGAGTAAACCAATGGGTGCTGTTTTGGGACTTTTATGTCTTGTGCACACCTCGCACACAGCTATGTAATCTTTAACGTCTCGGCGCAACGTGGGCCACCAGAGGAGTTTACTGATACTAGCCACTGTTTTGGTGATACCCATATGCCCAGAGGTTCTATTGTCATGATAAACGTTAAGTACTTCCTCTCTTTCGTTCTCAGGTACAAAGAGTTTCGCGGGAGGTTTCCCCCCAGGAGCTGCACCCTGGACGGTCTGCAACCTTTTCACTAGAGGAGACGAGACACTAATTGTGGTAGAGGCTATAATCCTTTCCTGGGGTACAATGGGATGCTGATCTTGGATATTATGTTCATAAGATTCATACTGTCTCGATAAGGCGTCTGCTTTAATGTTTCTGGACCCAGGTCTATAGGTAAGCACGAAATTAAAACTTGAAAGAAACAATGACCATCTCGCTTGTCTGGAATTTAAACGTTTAGCATCTCCAATGTACGTGAGATTCTTATGATCGGTTATGATAACGATGGGGTCCCTAGACCCCTCCAATAAGTATCTCCATTCTGCCAAGGCCGAGATGACTGCTAACAACTCTCTATTTCCAATGTCATAGTTCTTCTCTGCCGGGGACAATTTCCGAGAATAGAAGCCGCATGGATGCAAGGGTTTGTCGGGTGCCTCCCTTTGGGACAAGACTGCACCAAGACCTAGTTCGGAGGCGTCAACTTCTACTTGGAAAGGCAGAGCCGGATCTGGATGTCGGAGAACAGGGGCAGTAGTGAATGCTTGTTTAAGTGCCTCAAAGGCTTGAGTGGCTTGAGGTGTCCATTTCTGATTTCCCACCCCTTTCTTTGTCAAAGCCGTGAGGGGAGCTACCAAGGCTGAAAAGTCTTTAATGAATCTCCGATAGTAGTTAGTAAACCCCAGAAACCTCTGGATGGCTTTAAGCCCTTGGGGTAGAGGCCAGTCAAGAATTGCTGAGAGTTTTTTAGGGTCCATTTGAAAACCCTCAGGGGTTATTATATAACCAAGGAAATGCACTGTTACTATGTCGAATAGACATTTTTCTAGTTTACAATACAATCCAGCCTTCAATAGTTTTTTCAACACTTGTTTCACGTGGGCGTGATGAGTTTCCACATCAGGAGAGTATATCAGGATGTCATCCAGATATACTATGACGAATTCTTGCAGAAAATCCCTTAGGGTGTCATTTATGAGGTCCTGAAAAACGGCTGGCGCATTACATAATCCAAAGGGCATCACCAGGTATTCATAATGCCCGCTACGTGTATTAAAAGCCGTTTTCCATTCATCTCCCTTTTTAACCCTAACCAGGTTGTAAGCTCCGCGTAAATCGAGCTTCGTATATATACGGGCCCCTTTTAATCGGTCGAACAATTCTGTTATGAGAGGTATGGGATATGCATTTCTTATAGTTATCCTATTCAAACCTCTATAATCGATGCAAGGTCGCAGATCTCCCTCTTTTTTGGAGACAAAAAAGAAACCTGCTCCTGCTGGAGAGGAGGACCGTCTAATGAATCCTCGCTCTAGATTCTCCCTTATGTATTCCTCCATAATGTCGTTTTCTTTTTGTGACAAAGGGTATACATGTCCCCTAGGAGGCATCGTACCGGGGAGTAAATCAATAGCACAGTCATATGGACGATGTGGTGGTAGGACCTCAGTCCTGGCTTTAGAGAACACCTCCTTTAATGCCAGATAACATTCAGGGACCTCTGTGGATAAAGGAGGGGCTGTGGCAATATTGAGGCTACCAATCACATTGACCCTGCCTAGGCAATTAGACTGACAATTAGGACCCCAACATTTTATGTCTCTCTGGACCCAATCAATAACCGGGTTCTGCTCTGTTAACCATGGAAACCCAAGAACGACAGGACATGAGGGAGATTCAATAATTTGAAATCTTATCGTTTCATGGTGTAAAACTCCTGTTTTCATACATACATCGACAGTGTCGTGAGTGATATGTGGACATGACAGGGGTTTACCATCTATGGCCTCCACCATTAGAGGTTTTTCCTTGAGAACCAGAGGTAAGAGGTTTTTGGCAGCAAAATATTTATCCATGAAATTACCTGAGGCCCCAGAGTCTAAGAACGCCTCAGTCTTGAGGTGAACCCCCTCCCAGGTTAGGGAGATCGGTAACAGAATCCTGGATTTTTTTTTCTCACTATCCACAAAGGAGGCATAAAGAGAACCGATAACCTGGGTATTGGCTGTTCTTTGACCCGATTTGCCACTCCCCCCTGTTAACCCTGGGTCTCTGAGGACATTGAAGGCGGAAATGATCAGCCCCTGCACAATAGAAGCAGAGCCCCTTTACTCTTCTGTGAGCTCTTTCAGCCTCCGAAATACCCGTTTTTCCTATTTGCATAGGTTCAACGACTGGCATATCTGTTTTTGCGTTCTCCGGGTTACCTGACGTACTGGTGTGTCTGGGTAATAAGGGTAAAGGAGGCAAGACCCTTCTGGGTCTGTCTCTGGGGTGTCTCCTTTCCCTAATTTGATCGTCCATGGCTATGCAAAAGTCAATCAAATGGTCCAGATTTTCTGGTAATTTTAAGGGAGCCAGCTCAAACATAAAAGCCTCGTTCAGGCCTTCGGTAAAGGCTAAGGTTAAAACGTCATTCGGCCAAAGCACCTCTGACGTCAAAGTCTTAAACTCTATGGCATAGTCGGAGACCCTCCTATTACCTTGTTTAATGTGAAACAAGGACCTACCCGCATTGGTAGCCCTTCTAGAGGGATCAAAGGTACGTTTTAACTCAGAGGTAAAACCCTCATAGTCATAGATGATGGGTTTCTTATTTTCCCACAACGGCGTAGCCCATAATAAAGCTTTTTCTGTTAAATGATTAATCAGATAGCCTACTTTGGCTTTATCAGATATACAAGACCCTGGGTTGTTCTCAAACAAGATCTCGAGTTGGGTCAGAAAACCCCGGCATAAGCTTGGTGTACCATCATAGCGTAAGGGTGCCTTCATACTAAGCCTATGTCTCTCAGGAGAGACCGAACTGACTCTAGGCAATACTGGGTCTGGAGGGTTTGTGGTACCAGTATTGGACCGATTTAACAGGGTTTGTAGAGCGAGAGAAATCTGGTCCATCCTATGGTCCTGCTCCTCTTGTCTGGCTGCGATACGTGCCAACTGGTTAGAGAGGTCTGCGGGATCCATTGGCCCTGACGTAATGTCACGAATCCCCCTGAATACCAAGATAGTGGTCCCTTTACGTAGACCGCTCTCTACCCTTCCGATCCTTGAATGGTCGGCACAACTAGATAGATAATTAACCAGACAATAGACAAGCAAGGGTAAATACCAGACAGAGGTACTGTCACGAATCCCCCTGAATACCAAGATAGTGGTCCCTTTACGTAGACCGCTCTCTACCCTTCCGATCCTTGAATGGTCGGCACAACTAGATAGATAATTAACCAGACAATAGACAAGCAAGGGTAAACACCAGACAGAGGTACAGAATAGAGTACTCGTTCTCCCTAGGACCTTAGTAATATCAGAGGTAGCCTGATGTGTGCTTAGGGTGCCACATAGACTGACCTCGGTACCAAAGTTAAGAGCAGAACCGTGAGAAGAGTAAATGCCAATACCAAGGGTTATACACAGGGTGGTTCGTTCGCCAATGCCAGGGGTCATACACAGAATGGTTCGTTTGCCAATGCCAGGAGTCATACACAGAATGGTTCGTTTGCCAATGCCAGGAGTCATACACAGAATGGTTCGTTTGCCAATGCCAGGAGTCATACACAGAATGGTTCGTTTGCCAATGCCAGGAGTCATACACAGAATCGTTCGTTTGCCAATGCCAGGAGTCATTCACAGAATGGTTCGTTTGCCAATGCCAGGAGTCATACACAGAATCGTTCGTTAGCCAGAAGCAAGGTCAGACACAGATATATTAGCCAAAAACACAAGAGCTCTGCGGGAAGTGAATACCACGTCAGGGCACCGGCGAACTAGTGAAGCCGGGTTTTAAACCCGGCGGGTCCGCGTCATAACGCCAGGCTCCGCCCCCCGGCGTCCCACGTGAGCGCACCCGGTGGCGTTATTATTCGGCGCCTGGCCAGCGAGCAGCGAGGAATCTGCTGCCAGGCGCCCCAGAACAGAGCCATCCGTGACATCCACATGCAAAATGAATCACTCTTGTTTGAACCTTTACTCCTGCCTCGGCCAGTATTTGGGGATAACAGGGCTTTGGGAACCGGGACACTTCAAGGACCTATCTACAGCGCTGCAACCTCGGGGTATACTACGAGGACCAGCGGCACCTCGCTACCACACTACCGACCTCCAGGTGTACTCGGCACTGACGGCGGATCTACTCACCCCGAGTAGCGGGATCCGTCACACCGACCACACCCCATTAGACTTGATAATCGATAATTACCTATCCCGGGCCTCTTTGCCGGAGGCCCAAACCGCAGCCCTGAGTCACAACGCTATAGTCACAACTCAAAAAGGACCTAGACTGCTGGGATCGGATCGTGATCTCCTGGGTGGGTCATATTTATTGTATTAAAATCAATGTTCTGCCGCATATATTGTATTTTTTTCAGGCTATTCCGATAGCCGTGGACCCCGGGTGCAGCCACAACTTACAGTGGGTTTTATAGAAATAGGCAGTCACTGCCCGGAGAGAGCAAGCCTTTTTACTCAATAGTTACTTTCAGCTCAGAGAGAGACGCACGGAGCTTAGGACCTTACTGCCACATAGGGTTTAACTACACCTAGGAGCCTCCAGGGAAGTGACAGGAAGCTAATCGTGAACTAAACTGACAAGAGCCCGGGTGAGCAGGATGACGTGATGAATGCTCAAAGAGCCGCCTTACACACAACACACAGGTGAGTAGATCACAGCCTGAAGTAGACAGTGTGGGTGGCTCTTAGAAGAGCCTTTTGGGTTCATAGATCAGCGTGTCTGTCGGGATTTTACTTGGCGCTGGTGTACCTGGTCACAGCCTTAGTGCCCTCGGACACTGCGTGCTTGGCCAGCTCCCCGGGCAGTAGCAGCCGCACGGCAGTCTGGATCTCCCGTGAGGTGATGGTAGAGCGCTTGTTGTAGTGGGCAAGGCGGGAAGACTCTCCAGCAATGCGCTCAAAGATGTCATTGACGAAGGAATTCATGATGCCCATTGCCTTGGAAGAGACACCGGTGTCAGGGTGGACCTGCTTCAGCACCTTGTAAATGTATATGGCATAGCTCTCCTTCCTGCTCTTCCTACGTTTCTTGCCATCTTTCTTCTGCGTCTTGGTCACCGCCTTTTTGGAGCCCTTCTTGGGCGCGGGAGCGGACTTGGCGGGATCAGGCATAGTCTACTGCTATTGCTCTTCTCGCTACTCTGTGCCTACGATTAACCGGGTACACTTACTACCAGTCAACTCTATTTATAGGAGGCAGCTGAGAATGAGGGCTTCCAGATTTCTCGATCGCCGTTGGACCGTGTTCACGTGGCGAGTGAACTGGCACTGCCTTCCGTCACGCCCATTGCTTGCCATTGGTTGTGGCTCGCGCGGGGTTGTCATTGGCCTTTTCTAAATCTGTCCAATCACGGAGCACAGTGCATGTATTAAAAGCAGACTGGGAGAGGACGAGAGAAGCCATTCTCTTTATCCGAATAGTTATAAGCGTTAGTTGCCTGCGAAAGATGTCCGGACGCGGGAAACAGGGCGGTAAAACTCGCGCTAAGGCCAAGACGCGCTCGTCTCGAGCTGGCCTGCAATTCCCAGTCGGTCGAGTCCATCGTCCGCTCTGGAAAGGCAATTACGCCGAGCGCGTGGGAGCCGGTGCTCCCGTCTATCTGGCCGCCGTGCTAGAGTACCTCACCGCTGAAATTCTAGAGCTGGCTGGAAACGCCGCCAGAGACAACAAGAAGACTCGTATTATCCCTCGCCACCTGCAGCTTGCCGTCCGCAACGACGAAGAGCTCAACAAGCTGCTGGGTGGAGTCACCATAGCTCAGGGTGGCGTTCTGCCCAACATCCAGGCTGTGCTTTTGCCCAAGAAAACCGAGAGCCACAAACCGGCAAAGAGCAAGTAGAGCGGCTGCTCTCCGTTGCCCCCACAACACAAAGGCTCTTCTAAGAGCCACCCACATCCTCCACAAAGACGAGTAATCTCCGCGCCTGTCCCTGCGTTCTGCTATGCATACTCTGTGTCTTGACGCAGGCACACTCTATTCTGACATCACAATCGGGGGAACGTGCTGCTTCAACGGTTTGCGCCTCGCTTCCAAAACTGTTGCACATATGCCCTACGAAGTCCAGGCTGCGTTTACACAAGAAATGTTCTTAATTTTTTGCTGTTAAGAAAAGGTTCAGGTCATGTATGACGTTTTAGTGATTGGGAATGGGAGGAAAGGTTGAGATTGTTGCAGGGGTTAATGATTAACACATAATTACATTGCAGATCTCAACGTAGCAGAAAGGGATTTGCGTGGCTCAGGGAGTGCCCTCCCAGCAATGCCAAGTAGCAACACTTAATTGTGACACAACATAGTGTACAGCGGCTGCTAATATCCCGGGCAGGGGCTGAAATCACCTTAGAATTGCACCGTATAAGGGACAGAGGCGCGTTTGCTTGCCGTTAATGCTCACTGTTAAACATCGAGCGGGTGTAATTTGGACAAGTGTGACACATACGAGGTATGTGCACAATTGTATAAAGTAAGTAATTGTCATGTATAGTGGTGACATTGAAAGGTATGTGGTTATGTTTTCTATGTGGTATATGGTGCCTATAACAAGTCACTATGAGAATGCAGCTCTCTGCAGCAGTAGTAGGGGACTGTTATTATGACACACAGGGTCTTATGTTCAGGAAGGATTGGGGGAAGATTATAGGTGTGGCGCTGGTGATGTGTTCCTGCTTACCCTCATAACCACGAGGATACTATGGAACAAGCAGCCAATCTGTCTGTCTCCTCATTCTTTCCTGTTTTTACAGGTAAGCCTAAAGCAGGAAGTAACTCCCAAACACTTAAAATAAAGAATCCATGTTATATACAGCTGTATTAACTGTGTAGAGAGTCAGATGGGAGACAATAAGAGATATCCTTAATGTAAACACTAGGAGGGTGGAGGCTCCAGGTACTCTGCAATAATAATGGTAAAAGCAGTATTTCCTGATGCAGAGTCAGTTATGTACATTTAAATGTACTCAATATGCAGAAATCTTAGATGCATTATTATTTGTTATTAGAAAGGAACGGTTCTATGTCTTGGCAGATATGACATCCCCTTATGTGCAGAAGGAAAAGGAATAGCTGTAGCACGCTGCACACTGTATATAATAGGATGTATAGTCTGTGAGACGGATTCACAACTTTCCACAGGGAAAGTTAGATGTTTTGCGAAAATGAAGATGACATGCTAATAGGTCATTTAGAATGAAAATGTTATTGTTTTAAAAGCATTTGGAAAATATGCATTTAATAAAGAGATAACCACGAGGATACTATGGAACAAGCAGCCAATCTGTCTGTCTCCTCATTCTTTCCTGTTTTTACAGGTATTTACATCTGTCTGCTGGCCCTCTGAACGGGGTCTGCAACAGATTCTTGGGGGCTCGTCCGGGATCTTATGATCTTCGGGACCAACAGAGTATGGATACAGCGGCTGTGATCCAGAAAAGTCGGTTGTGAGAAGCGCGTCCTGGCTGGCTGGTGACGGTGACGTGAGGGATCGTGAAAAGGGTCATCATGGCGGATAAAGTACGGAAGAGCGTGGTGTGGAACATCAGAAAAAAACTTCTCACCTTGTCCGCTGGTGAACTATTTCAGATCGCCCAGAGCATTGTTACGGTACCAGACGGGAACATTACTGAACTAGATGCTGGAGACCAAGAAGGCTGCTTTGAATACATTAATGCGTTCATGTACAGTGCAGACTTACTAGACTCAGAGGATAGAGGTATGGCTGAACTGTTGAACTTGAGAGACATCGTTGACTCTGTTGAGCATGTTCAAACTACGTCTACACCTGTTCATCAACAGAATGATGACACTGCTCCTACCGCATTGTCTACAGCTGTTGCTGACAAAGGGTCTAGTGTAGCATATACACAAAATTCGACGTTGCAACAACCTTTGACCAGACTATCACAACAAACACGCAGCAGTGATAATGCACAGTTTAGCAACAACCCTGAACGGTCCATGCAGTTACTGACAGAGAAGGTTGTCTCCCTCAGGGACCTCTCCTACCTCCAGCGTCGCGAATTTAAGATACAAGGAGGACAAATTTGTGATTACACATCTGACATCACATACACAAGTGTATGCAGACAAATTGAAGATGGAATCAAAGAAAATTACAGTGATGCTGACATAGTCAGGGGGACACTATGGATAATAAAAGCAGGCAGTTTCAAGGACATGTTGATGAATAAAGAAGACATAACGGTTGAGGAACTCAAAGGGTTTCTTCGGTCGCATTTAGGAGACAAAAATAGCACAGAATTGTTCCAGGAATTAATGTGTGCAAAACAAAATGAGAATGAGACGCCTCAACAGTTCTTGTATCGAGTAATGGGTCTTAAACAGAAAATCATCTTTGCTGCAAAACAGGCTGACACTGAAGTGAGATACAGCACAGAAACTATTCAGGATGTATACCTTCACACGGTCTACCAGGGTTTAGGGCACAAATATACAGACATTCGTAGGGAGTTAAACCCCCTGCTTTCCAACCGCAACGTCGCAGATGAGGAAATATTAAGAAATGTAACAAGAATCACCAGCGATGAGAATGAGAGGGCCCGAAGGCTGGGTCCTGTAACACGTAATAAGCAGGCAGCAAGTACCCTTCTAGAAAGTGAACCTGTGAGAGAAATTCATGAGCAGAAAAATGTGGATGATCCAATTAAACAACTGACAGCACGTGTCGAAGCACTTAGCAGTATGGTAGACTCCATGAGAAATCCAACACAGCCTGATCCTACCTTTCAGTATACTATGAGTCGACCACCTCTACAGAAAGGGGCTAAACGTCATGGTTGTTTAAAGTGTGTGGAAGCTGGTCTGCAAAACTGTACTCACTGTTTTCAGTGTGGGGAAGAGGGGCACCTGTCCAGGGGATGCCTCCGGAAACGTAACCCGCAGGGAAACGGGAAGCGGTCACTGCAACGGGGCAACCAGTGACCAAGTCCTCCCTGTCCCATGGCACAAATGATGACAGATCAGAGGATGAACCTGGTCCTACAAAAAGCAAAACGAAACCATTTCATTATACGACATTCAAAACTTCCAAGGACAAGGAATGGCTTAATCAGACTTCTACTTTCTCTGTCCCTAGGAAAAAGAATGAGGCCATTGTCAATCTAATAGGAAGGAAGGCTTTGACACAGTGCAACCTCAATGGCCTAGCAGTAAGTGCTTTGCTTGACACTGGAGCTCAAGTCAGTATCATTGATCGTGCTTGGAAAGATAAATATTTGCCAGCTGTGGACTTGAGACCTCTTTCTGAACTTATGGGAACTATGGGGAAGCTGGAAGTGTATTCTGTGACTGGGGATGTCATTCCATTCGATGGCTGGGCTGTTATTACTGTTAATTTAGAAGGAAACAATGACCCTAACCTCTCTATCAGTGTTCCCTTTTTAGTAAGTCATCTGCCAATTGAAAGGCCACTACTTGGGTTTAACATAGTGGAAGAATTAATTCAGAGACAACCCAGCGCCTTGTGCAGGCTTTAGTCTCTCTACTATCAGGAGCCATCTCTATGTCAAACGAGAAAGCTCAAACTCTGGTAAGCTGTGTCCAAACCCCTGAGCTGAATGAACAGTGGGGACGTTTGAAGGTAAAGAGTGGTGGCGTTGTCATTCCAGCAGGTCAAGTGATGTGGGTAAAGTGTAAAATACCACCTAACATGGATCAGCCCGACCCAGTCATACTGTTTGAACCAGAGGAGAACAATGTGCAGTTGGAAAAGCTGGATATAGGAGGGGGGCTCCTAGAAGTACAGAACCAGGAAAGGCCTTATGTCTCTGTTCCAATTGGTAACAACTCCACATGTGAAATAACACTGCCTGGTAACACAATCCTCGTTATATTCAGCCAATTGAAAAGTACTGGAGGCAGAGCGATCAGAAGAACTGAAGTCTAAGGTATCGGTCGAGGGTGTGACTACCTCAGGTACTGAAGAAACCTTGAAACGGTGGCACCCACCTGTAGATCTAAGCCACTTGAGTGAGGAACAGCAGCAGGTGGTAAGAAAAATGCTGTATGAAGAGTCTGTGGCATTTTCTCAAGATAAGAGTGACATGGGTTGCATTCCGAGCCTACAAATGTCAATAAATCTCAAAGACGACATACCAGTGCAGCGGTCATATTCATCGGTACCTAAACCTTTATTCCAAGAAGTGAAAGATTATATACAAGATCTCCTGGCAAAAGGGTGGATTGTGAAGTCCAAGTCCCCCTATTCTGCACCAGTGGTCTGCGTCCGAAAGAAGGATGGCTCACTTCGCCTGTGTATAGATTATCGCCTCCTCAATAAAAAGACTGTACCAGATAGGCACCCTCTGCCAAGAATTCAAGACTTGCTTGACACATTGGGGGGTTATGCATGGTTCAGTATTCTCGACCAAGGAAAAGCCTACCATCAGGGCTTCATAGCCGAAGGTTCTAGGCACATGACAGCTTTCATAACTCCCTGGGGACTTTATGAGTGGATAAGAATTCCCTTCGGCCTGTCCAATGCACCTGCAGCGTTCCAGCGCAGTATGGAAGAAATGCTAGATTCTCTCAGAGATGAATGTTGTATACCGTACCTTGATGACGTGTTATGTTATGCCAAGTCTTTTGAGGAACACGTGGAAGGACTTCGCAAAGTTCTTCAAGCTCTCCAACATCATGGAGTCAAGCTTCGGCCTGAAAAATGTGAGCTCTTCCGAGGTGAAGTCCGATACGTGGGTCGTCTTGTGTCTGCCGAAGGTGTGCGGATCGATCCCAAAGATCTTCAAGCAGTTATGTCACTCAAAAGTCATACTCCACATACCGTCGGTGAGGTAAGAAGGCTTCTCGGCTTCCTAAGCTACTATCGCTCGTTTATCCAAGATTTTTCAGGTGTAGCTAAGCCTATGTATGAGCTCCTACAAGCAAAGCCTGGGGTGGCACCAGTTGAGTCCAGTAGGAGAAAGACCAAAGGCCCCCAAATGCCTTCCAGAACTCCTGTGGAGTGGACAAGTGAGCATCAGAAATCTCTTGAAACCTTGATTGACATGTTGATAAAGCCACCAATTCTTGCCTATCCAGACTTCAATTTACCATTCTCGCTGCACACCGATGCATCTGAAAGGGGCCTTGGGGCTATACTCTACCAGAGTCAGGATGGAAAATTAAGAGTCATTGCGTATGGCTCCCGGACACTGTCCCAGGCCGAAAGAAATTACTGCCTACATAGTGGTAAACTTGAGTTTCTTGCACTTAAATGGGCAGTGTGTGAAAAATTCAGAGACTACCTGTTCTATGCTCCACATTTTACCATTTACACAGACAACAATCCCCTGACCTACATAATGAGCACTGCGAAGCTGAATGGGGTTGGCCATCGCTGGGTGGGAGAATTGTCCGACTACCACTTTGATGTGAAATATAGGCCTGGTAAAATAAATATTGATGCTGACACACTGTCGCGTATCCCCCTTGACATCGAAAAGTATACCACTGAGTGCACTGAGCAATTGTCATCTGAAGTGGTGCGAGCAGTCTGGGATGGAGCTCGCGCAGCCAAAAAGAAAGATGTGGCTTGGGTTGCAGCACTCAGTATGTCGTCTATGGAAACTGACCCAACATCCCAAGGTTCATTGTTGCCAAGAATAAATAAAGATGAACTCTCCAAAGCTCAACGGGAGGATCCAGTGATAGCCAAGATATTGAAGATGAAAGAGGAAATCAAGGTGCCAGATGAAAGTCTAAGGAAAACCGTGACTGGAGCGGCCAAGAAACTTTTGTATGAATGGAACAAACTAATTATAGAGGATGGATGTCTCTATAGGCAAACAGCTCAAAACAAACAACTTGTTCTCCCAACCCAGTATAAGCAACTTTCTTTGGAGCACTTACATGACAACATGGGACATCTGGGCACAGAACGGGTTCTTCATCTGATGAGACAAAGATTCTACTGGCCATATATGAAGAAGGAAGTAGAGGAGTATATCACAAAGAAGTGTCCCTGTATTAAGCAAAAGAAACCAACGACCCATGTCCGAGCACCCATGGGGAGTATAACATCCAGCTCACCTCTAGAACTTGTTTGCATCGACTACCTGCACTTAGAGCCAAGCCGGGGTGGGTATGAGTATATTCTAGTGGTCGTAGATCACTTTACTAGGTTTGCGCAAGCTTATCCTACTAAAAACAAGTCTGGCCGTACAGCAGCTGAGCGTCTTTTCAATGATTATATCCCTCGGTTTGGTTACCCTGGAAAGCTACACCATGACCAGGGCAGGGAATTTGAAAATGAGCTTTTCAGGAACCTTCGGGAACTTGCTGGAGTACGCCATTCGAGGACCTCTCCGTATCACCCTCAAAGTACCCAGCTGAGAGATTCAACCGGACTCTCCTCCAAATGCTCCGGACCTTGGCTGATAAGGAAAAGATACGTTGGAAAGATCACCTTCCCCAGATCGTCCATGCATATAATTGTACACGTCACGAGTCAACTGGGTATTCCCCATTCTATTTACTGTTTGGACGCCACCCTCGCCTTCCTGTTGACTTGATATTTGGGCTCGTTGAAGAGGATGAGGGATTAACTCATAAGGGATTTGCTGATCATTGGGCTGGAAAGATGGCTGAAGCATATCAAATAGCAAATGAAAACAGTAGGCAATCAAGTGCGCGGGGCAAAGCTCAATATGACTTGAAGGTCTGTTATGATCATGGATGATTTCTGCCATAAATTATCATATTTTAATATTAACTGATTGACATACCAAAGAAGGACCACTAGGGGCAGTGTGTAGGCTGTTTGCACTCTGGGGCTAGCTGTGATGTCATTAAGCCAGCCTACTTTAGAGAGGTCTTTTCCTATTGGTAGAGAGGGTTTGTCTACTGGTGACTCCCACTGGAATAAAAGGGACTTCCACCAGGGTGAGGTCTCTTTCTCTTTGACCTGATACCTGAGACTGACCAGACCATGTGAAGTTTTCTGCAGCCCCAGCTTGGGGCGTAGTAAGCATGCTTTTAGTTCATTGCTGTATTGTTTAAGTATTGTTGTTTAGCTTAATGTACTGTGAAGTATTGTTGTTTAGTTTAATGTACTGTGCCATGACTGTGTGTATATGTTAGTTTTTCTGTAGTTACTGTAAAGCAAATGATATAAACTGTGAATATAGATTGCCAAGTAAATTGTCATTCATATTGCACCGGTTTCTGTGTGTTTTCTTATATATATTCGACCATATTACCCACAAGATATAAATGTTATTGCTGCAAATTAGGGCTTTAATTATTGCATATTAATTCAATAATTAATGATGCATTTAATGCCCAAAACGAAACAAGGTCAAAGGTGTTATTCTGAAGCCTGGAGACAGAGTTCTTGTTAGAAATTTGAGAGAGCGAGGAGGCCCAGGGAAACTAAGATCATACTGGAGAAGATCATCTATGTGGTGAAAGAGCAAGTAGCAGACAATCCGGTTTTGTGTGTGAGTCTGAGAATGGGAACAAAAGTGAAACTAGAACCCTGCACCGAAACCTATTACTGTTGGTGAATGACTTGCCTGTGGAGACAACATCACACCCACTGAAACTCGGGAACCAGAAACAAAGCAGACAAGGTAACAGGGAGAAGACAAGAGAACCTACCTACCACAGTGACATCACCGATTCAGATGAGGAAAGCTCTGAAAGATACTGGTTGAGAATTCCTGAGAGTTGGACAGAGCATAAGAGACAGCATACTTACCGGCAAGGTTCAAAACTGAACCATGAGAACTCTCTTGTCGAAATGACGTCACCATCACCTGAGAGAACCGTGCGAGAAAGAGATCAAGTCCAAGTCCCACAGGAACAGAGACACAGTTTGATCGAGACTCAATCACCAGAAGAATTGATCCTGAATTCAACATTTCCACCTGAAGTCAGTGGAGATAGTGATAGTGAATGTGCCCTGCCTGATGAAGCAGAAAGTCTGACATCAGAAAGCTGTATCGAACCAAGACGGTCAGTGAGAGGGAGTAAGCCAAGACAAGTGTTTACGTACGAAACACTGGGTCAACCATTGCTACAACCACAGACTATGCTCTACAGTGTAGCAGCATATACCTTTCCTCACTTACCTGTATTGGCTACACCATATTATATGCCACCACTCTCATACTACCCGTTTCACGACTCATACAATATGGTACCATGCATTCCCACAGGGGCAGCATATTAAGTTAAGAAAGTGGTGTTCTGGACATAGTAATCTTGCGCCTGAGTGTATATATATTTTTTGTAGCTGGTGCCCATTTTATTTTGTCGGGGAGGATGTGACACATACGAGGTATGTGCACAATTGTATAAAGTAAGTAATTGTCATGTATAGTGGTGACATTGAAAGGTATGTGGTTATGTTTTCTATGTGGTATATGGTGCCTATAACAAGTCACTATGAGAATGCAGCTCTCTGCAGCAGTAGTAGGGGACTGTTATTATGACACACAGGGTCTTATGTTCAGGAAGGATTGGGGGAAGATTATAGGTGTGGCACTGGTGATGTGTTCCTGCTTACCCTCATAACCACGAGGATACTATGGAACAAGCAGCCAATCTGTCTGTCTCCTCATTCTTTCCTTTTTACAGGTAAGCCTAAAGCAGGAAGTAACTCCCAAACACTTAAAATAAAGAATCCATGTTATATACAGCTGTATTAACTGTGCAGAGAGTCAGATGGGAGACAATAAGAGATATCCTTAATGTAAACACTAGGAGGGTGGAGGCTCCAGGTACTCTGCAATAATAATGGTAAAAGCAGTATTTCCTGATGCAGAGTCAGTTATGTACATTTAAATGTACTCAATATGCAGAAATCTTAGATGCATTATTATTTGTTATTAGAAAGGAATTGTTCTATGTCTTGGCAGATATGACATCCCCTTATGTGCAGAAGGAAAAGGAATAGCTGTAGCACGCTGCACACTGTATATAATAGGATGTATAGTCTGTGAGACGGATTCACAACTTTCCACAGGGAAAGTTAGATGTTTTGCGAAAATGAAGATGACATGCTAATAGGTCATTTAGAATGAAAATGTTATTGTTTTAAAAGCATTTGGAAAATATGCATTTAATAAAGAGATAACCACGAGGATACTATGGAACAAGCAGCCAATCTGTCTGTCTCCTCATTCTTTCCTGTTTTTACAGGTATTTACATCTGTCTGCTGGCCCTCTGAACGGGGTCTGCAACACAAGGTACCCCCCCACACACACACTCTGTGGTGGGGAAACCGCTACTGGATTCAGCGATCCGCTACAATAAACCACACATCCCGTGCGGCCCGCTTATATCATTCATGCGTAATTCCCTCTCCACACAAGCGCAGGAAAGATGCCAGACGCCAGTGTGAATCCAGCTCAGAAGATGGAATAGCGTTTCTTGGCCAGTGTGCCCCCTAAAGTAGGTTCTATCGGGGGTGTGAATTTCAGGTCGGAGCGCCCACGGGATCCCTGAGAACCGACCAGCGACCCTCGGCCTGGAGCGCAGGGCAGTGGCAGAAATCACCCCGGGAGGGCTGAGGGCGGGCCAGGGAAGAACAATGCCTTTTCCCTCATAAATACACCTGTGTTCCCCATGCAAAATAAATCACTCTTGTTTGAACCTTTACTACTGCCTCAGCTAGTAATTGGGGATAACAGGGCTTTGGGAACCGGGACGCTTCAAGGACCTATCTACAGCGCTGCAACCTCGGGGTATCCTACGAGGACCAGCGGCACCTCGCTACCACACTACCAACCTCCAGGTGTACTCGGCGCTGACGGCGGATCTACTCACCCCGAGTAGCGGGATCCGTCACACCAACTCCTGGACAGTCTGTGGTGCAACGTGGCGTTGGTGGATGGAGCGAGACATGATGTCCCAGATGTGCTCAATTGGATTCAGGTCTGGGGAACGGGCGGGCCAGTCCATAGCATCAATGCCTTCGCCTTGCAGGAACTGCTGACACACTCCAGCCACATGAGGTCTAGCATTGTCTTGCATTAGGAGGAACCCAGGGCCAAACGCACCAGCATTTGGTCTCACAAGGGGTCTGAGGATCTCATGTTGGTACCTAATGGCAGTCAGGCTACCTCTGGCGAGCACATGGAGGGCTGTGCGGCCCCCTAAATAATTGCCACCCCACACCATTACTGATACTGACCCACTGCCAAACCGGTCATGCTGGAGGATGTTGCAGGCAGCAGAACGTTCTCCACGGCTTCTTCACACCCTGTCACGTGTGCTCAGTGTAAACCTGCTTTCATCTGTGAAGAGCACAGGGCGCCAGTGGCGAAGCTGCCAATCTTGGTGTTCCCTGGCAAATGCCAAACGTCCTGCACGGTGTTGGGCTGTAAGCACAACCCCCACCTGTGGACGACGGGCCCTCATACCACCCTCATGGAGTCTGTTTCTGACTTTTTGAGCAGCCACATGCACATTTGTGGCCCACTGGAGGTTATTTTGCAAGGCTCTGGCAGTGCTCCTCCTGTCCCTCCTTGCACAAAGGTGGAGGTAGCGGTCCTGCTGCTGGGTTGTTGCCCTCCTACAGCCTCCTCCACGTCTCCTGATGTTCTGGCTTGTCTCCTGGTAGCGCCTCCATGCTCTGGACACTACGCTGACAGACACAGCAAACCTTCTTGCCACAGCTCGCATTGATGTGCCATCCTGGATGAGCTGCACTACCTGAGCCACTTCTGTGGGTTGTAGACTCCGTCTCATGCTGCCAATATAGTGACAGCACCGCCAGCATTCAAAAGTCACCAAACCATCAGCCAGAAAGCATAGGAACTGAGAAGTGGTATGTGGTCACCACCTGCAGAATCGCTCCTTTATTGGGGATGTCTTGCTACCTGCCTGTGCTTCCCAAGTGTTGTCTATTCCATTTGCACAACAGCATGTGGACCCAAAGGCTCTTTTCAGAGCCGCCCACATGTTCTCTGCAAGGCTATAATAATTATCAGGATCTAGAGAATACAGCATTAGAAAAATAATAACGAGGGGGCGTGGCCGGCTGCAGGCAGGAATGGACGTGTTTCTGTGGAGCTCCGCATGTCCTCCCTGTTTGGGGACCCCCAGCTGACTCTCCCTGCTCTGATTTTTGTGTTTAGGGGTTCCTGTGCGGCTGGCCACCGGTACTGACCTGTCCGGAGCCCGTTTAGCCTCCCCTCCGGACCAGAGACTCTGCTTCTGGCTACTGACCCTGGCTGGTGAGAGACGCCGGCGGCCATCTTGCGGCCTTCTTCCTGGCGCCGAATGTTCACCGGCCTTGCTGGTTTGTCTGCCCCGACCCAGATATTGCTGGGGGCTGAGGAGATGGTGGGCCCACGTCTCCCAGTCAAACCAGACGGATGTCCCCCGGGTGCGGCGGACGGACCTGCGAGGTGGTGGAGGATGGATCCCCCCCCTTCTGGAGGTGACGGGGCTGTGGTTTCAGGCCTGGACGCCTGCTTGATTATCCTGTCGGGGGAGGATGAAGATGGCCTGCTTACTAGAGGAGTCTGTCGGCGGATGCTGTCGGCGCTGAGGAGCTGTCGGGGAGAGATGGCCCTGGAGGTGGCTGCTCGACCGCTGGGCGTGATGTCGCCGCCAGATGACCCTGCGGGACCTAACCGTTCGGCTGCCTGCAGCATGCTTGTTCGTGAGGACCCCGCGGAGGCTGAAGCACCCACTACCGCTGCGGAACAGTGCCCGGTGATGGCTTTGGACACCCGTAAAACGACTGCGACTTTGGGACCGTACGACCGCTACTTGTCGCTTGCTGATGGGAGGAAGTCGCTGTCTCGGTCCCTCTTGCCGTTCCTCGCTGCGACACCAGCTACGGTCCTCGTCTGCGATGCTGAAGTCTGGTGTTGCGGGGTCGGCGGGGGATTTTTCGCAATATCAGCCCTGCTTCTTGCCACATGGCCTGGCCTATTCGGCTTCGCTCTGCCTGTTCTGGCTCCGTTACCGTTCCGGGACACAGGTTGACAGCAATTTTTTTGCATTTCTCTACATCACCCCTTTTTTGATTCCGGCTATGGACCCTCTGCTGTTTTTCGCAGATTCAGACGACTCTTCTTTGATATTCCCTGGCTGGGGACATTCTCCCAATTTTTGTCCCTTTCCCCCGCATTTAGATATATTGCTGTTTTCCAACATGAACCCCCCCCCCCCTTCTGTTTACGTGTCTTACATGTTTTATGTTTTTTTTTTTTTTTTTTTTTTTTTTTTAATACGGCTTTCCGCAGAGTACATGCAGACTTTATATTCTTCCTGATTAACAGCTGAGTTCAATGGTTGCCGACATTGTATCATTGCCGTATTATGTGTTTTTTCTTTTTTTTTTTTTTTTCTCCTCTATTTTCTTCTTTTGTGTTTCTTGTGGCTATACGGGATAATTCGGGAGGTGCAGACGTGGCCTGGTGCCCGGCTATGCCACCGAATGCCCGGGCCTCAGTGCCATTTTCCCCCCGTGGCCCCCCCTCGTGGTTGTTTAAGCCGCATGGGTATCCGCCAGGGCAGGCACAATTTTGGCCATTGCCATCCTTTTATATTCCCCCCATCTTTTCTTTTTGCAATCTTTTTCTGAAAACGCCCCTAATTTCATTGTTTATGCTTATTTGTTATTTTTCTTTAGTCGAAGTTATTACAGATGACTATGTGAGGCCCTACGAGGCCCTCACCTTATGCTTGTCTGTTTTTTCTCCACCCGCTACCCCCCTTCCCTCCCCCCTCTCGATTCTATTATATGCTGAGACCCCCCCCCTATAGGGGATGTTTATTATTTTTCACATGTGATACTTCTGCTTTGGATGGCCCTGCGTGGCCCTTGCTTTCTTATGTTTGATTATATGCTGACTTATTTACAAAATAAAATTTTTTAAATACAAATAATAATTATCAGTGCAAGTGAAATTACTTTTCCACAGCTACCCGCCGAACCATTCATGGATTTGGCATTCTTAGCACTGCTGAGTGTCTACCGCATGCAGGCTGTACGGGGGACACAGAGCAGAAAAATGTGTTGCGGTGCAGTGGATTCTGCACGTCCGTACTGAGGGGCTCGTGGTTTATTGGCATCGGCTGAAAGGATTTTGGGTTCGGCCTTTGCCTAAAACTAACAGGGTTATTCAGCGAGAGGTTAAAACCAGGAGAATGACTGGAGAAGTGAAAATTCTAGGTCAAAATAGCCTAACCAGAAAAACTATCCCATTTATTTCAGTTTCCAGATCGGCTGTTTGGTTTAGATTCTCTTCTCCTGCCATTAACATTTCTCTGAATAACCCAGTATGAATCTGTGTGACACCCCCCCCCTTTCAAAAATAATCCTGCTTTATAAACACCCGTGCTACTAACCCTTGGGTGCCCTCAGCTTTGCTTAACAAGGCTACAGACCTCGTATCACTGTCATTGTGTTTATTTACCCCATCTCTGCTCCTATAGCGAGTGGCTGAGTGGTCTAAAGTATAAGGATATATATATATATATTGGCAGGGCTTTCAAAGATTACATGGCCGACATTGGATTTTACTTTTAGCCGTGGGGAAAGGATTCATTGATCATATGCCGTAAATAGAGCCGGCTAAGGGTAGAACAATGTCGGTGGTGCCGAGCAATCATAGACAGGATTCAGGGCGGTGTGTCACGATCGCGTTAGAAACGCGGCAGATGTGGGCTCTCCGGGGCTTCAAGCCTGGCCGCTCAGGAGACAGACGGGAACGCAAGCCAAAAAAAAAAAAATCACCCACGTATAGCAGGCTAAAAAGGTGATCGTTCTCTCACAGGGACTAGTTGGTGGCTCTTAAAAGAGCCGTTGTTTCTACTACTTAATGTACGCGTGAGCTTTAAGCCCTCTCTCCGCGGATCCTGCGAGCCAGCTGGATGTCCTTGGGCATGATGGTGACCCGCTTAGCATGGATAGCGCACAGGTTGGTGTCCTCAAACAAGCCCACCAAGTAGGCCTCGCTGGCCTCCTGCAGAGCCATGACTGCTGAGCTCTGGAATCACTTGTGTCAAGCTATGCTTCACGTTTAAAATCTGCTAAAACTGTAAAAGGATGTTGTACTAAGTACTAAGATTGAATGTCACTTGGGGGTTGAATAAAACTGATAATGATGTGAGCAAAGAAAAGACATTTGTGGTTATTTCATTATAAATGTTATGTTATATTTGTCTGACCTACACGTGCCTCTTTGATTTAATTGTAAGCAAGATGACTGAATGATCAAAATCAATGTCAAACTGGCCAAAACACTCAATTTCAGTGGGGGTTGAATAATTTTGAACACAACTGTAAATTGCAAGGTTTTCGTTCACCCAAGTGTAGAATTCGTTAGTACAATTTGTGCCTGTATGACCCTGATGTTTATTAAGTTATTTGCCAACCTGCCTTGCCCAGCCATCATAGTATATCTGCTACAGCTGCCTCCGGCCGAGACCACGCACAGCCGACTTTCCTTACCACCAGAGCGCTTTTGGGCAGAAGGGCCCTGAGAATATGGTGCCATTGTGGGGTGAGTTCTAAAGGGGAGCGCCGACAAGATCACCCGCTAAACCCAGGTTGGACTTCCCCGCCGCAGAGGAGATCTGGCGCCAGAATCAGCGCTCACACTCCGGGGGGTGGAATTTCCCAGGAAAGGAACAGCCCAGGGCAGGGCCCAGACAGTGTGGCGCCAGGAGCGGGAAGCCGGATCGGCCCATGTTAAGGATACGAAAAGGGCTCGGGCTAGAGGCAGTGGCAAAACTGGCGCTGGGATGTCTGAGGGTGGGCATCGGAGATAACAATGGGACTGTACCGTATAAATGTACAGTGTCTGTGCTGTTCTAAATAAACCGATCTGCTTAACCTGTACTGCATCTCGACGAGTATTTGGGAAGAGGGGCTTCACTACCGCTGCTCACTTCAGAGCAACCCCGGCACCTACGGCGAATCTACTCCCTCTGAGTAGCGGCGTCCATCCCAGTAACAAACTGTATAGCGCTCGCACTGAAGTAGCGTTGTTTGGATTATAGAGAGCAGATTTTTCTGACAAGCAGAGACAGTGAAAACAAAGCTATTCTCCCAAGGGAGTAGACACGCAGTCCAGAATCACACTTAAGCTCGATTGGTTTCGTGACCAAAGGACAATTTAGTGTTGCAACATAATCATAATCGATCTGGGAACAAAACACAGTATATGAAATCGTAACAGTAGTTTTCTTATGTTAATTCGTATATAAAGGTTTAACACGGCATATGAGTTGTGCAGACTGCAGGCAGTAACCACAGAGAAAAAGCTTATTTTCGTATCCGTCACACAGTCATTAAGGCAAGTTGCTATTCGGTGTATTGTGAGAACAAAAGATTACACTACAAAGCATTGGTAGACGAGTGGTAAGTACTCTCTGTGAAATAAACTCCTGCCTTTTCAGGTCCACCTAAGTGCTATATAATAGAGTTCTTTCGTCGTGTCTCATATTGTTACTTGTGATCATGTCTGGACGCGGTAAAGGAGGTAAGGGACTCGGAAAAGGCGGCGCCAAGCGTCACAGGAAGGTGCTCCGTGATAACATCCAGGGTATTACTAAACCTGCTATCCGCCGCTTAGCTCGTAGAGGCGGCGTGAAGCGCATCTCTGGTCTCATTTACGAGGAGACCCGCGGTGTGCTGAACGTCTTCCTGGAGAACGTCATCCGTGACGCCGTCACCTACACCGAGCACGCCAAGAGAAAGACCGTTACCGCCATGGACGTGGTGTACGCTCTGAAATGCCAGGGCCACACTCTGTATGGCTTCGGCGGTTCCTTCCCAACGACTCTGCCTCTCTAACACAAAGGCTCTTTTAAGAGCCACCCACTCCCTCTTCACAAGGCTATAACACGGCTGAGACCGGTGTTTTGTCTCCGCATTCATGCACGGTAAGGGTTCCTATAACTAGATAGGGGTTGTTCCAGGCAGGGGGAGCTCTGCCTCCCATGCAGCACCCGGTGCTCCCAACGTGCATACGGTTGACGTTCCCGAGCAGACGCTTAAACGCTGACTGGATATGGGATATTGTACAAGCTGCCATAGAATCCTGCAGGTCGTTTGAGGATCTTTGAGCCAGGCTCAAATATGCGGGCTGTTCTCTGCTGACTCTCCGGGCGCTGCATACTTTCAGCCCTGGGTGAGTGCAGTTTGGAGCAGGGGAATAAATTATGTGGGGTTTGCGGCCTCAACACTTTGTGTTTCCGTGAAATCGGAGCCGAGATCCCTGCAGCTCTAAACGTGCACGTCACATTTTCATAATCTAATCCATCCTGTGCGCCCCCTGCCTGCTGTTCTGTGAACGCCTCGACCTCACAATCACGTGGTTTTTGGCGCCTTTTCCTCAGACATTTGAACGAGAACCTCAGATTCCGCTTCCCGCGGTTTAATGCAGAGAAAGCATTTAAATCTCCCGCTTTCACTGAATGCATCAAATCGAGAGCAGCAAATCTAATTTCAACGGAAGTTTGATCTATTCTATGCCTTAACCGCATGGGAAGCGATGGATCCCTCTACTCCATTGGCTCTCTAGGCGCTTTGTAACGATTTCCCATGCTACAAAGCCTAGACACACCAGGTTTAAGTTTCCCGAACGGACAGTCGTGTTAATGTCATGAAAACTAGAGATGGAGATAAGATACGGTTTATCAACGTGTCAAAATTGTTGCAAGATCATATAAAGATACTGTAACGGAGTGTCACCCACAGCCTGCAAAACCTTTTACTCTGCAGTTTAAGGTATCAGCTGCTGTTAAATCTTATCTGCATCTCCCGTGATATAAAGGGGCGACTCGAGGGGTCTTGGTGCAAGCAGTGCCTGGAAACAGCGGGAGGATTCTGGATCCGATGCCCTTAGCTGCTGTGCTGCCCACATTACCGCTTCTATACTCTGCATGCACGAAGTTAACCCCGAAGTTAACCCCTGTTCAGTCGAAGATTGCCCGTTTGTCGAGAAATGCCTGGCCCCCACTGCGCATGCGCCCGGTGACCCTACGTCACAGAACCTGCCAATCAAGCGGCCGATCAGCTGTTTTCCAAGCGCCCGATCAGCTGTGTTCTGGGACGTAGGTGCACTCGGGCACGAGCGTCGAATAAAGCAAGCCAGCGTCTCCTCCCCCAGCAGAGCGCCACCCCCCCGGCCAGCCTCTCCTCCTCCCCGGGCACTCACTAATGGAAGGGAACCAGCCAGCAGTCCCAGCCTCTCCTCCTCCCCCCGGCCACTCGCCCCCCCCCCCGGGCACTCACTAATGGAAGGGGATCAGCCAGCAGTCCCAGCCTCTCCTCCTCCCCGCGGCCACTCGCCCCCCCCCGGGCACTCACACACAGGGAGGGAGGGAGTGTATCAGCCGCCCTGTCCCAGCACTTCTCCCCGCACTGAGAGTCACAGACTCCGGGTGGGGGTTGCTGCCTTCTCCCCAGGGGGAAGCTTGGATTGCAGGAGACCCAGGGGTCCTTTGGAGCCCTGTATCTCCGCCCCTGAGCATGGCAGCGGGCTGGTTGAGGAGTCATTGGAAAGTGCAGAGTCTGTTCTTTCTAATGATATCCACCATGACTGTGTAATTGTGTAACATTAATCACCAATAATTCATTAAATAAAAATTACTCTTTTTTTTCACACTGACTTTTATTTCTTTTTCTCTTGGTTTTATGGCATTTTATGGTCATTTCAGCTGTAATGGCATCTCAGGGGTTAATGGGGAGTCTGTGTGTTAATCACAATGTTTTCCCCTGGTTTGGTGGCATTTCGTGGGTTAATGAGCGGTTACTATTTTATATATTCCCTTACATTTATGTTATTAATTTCATTGAATTTTCCGTGCTCTCGTGTTCGTCCCCCTCCAGCGAGTTCAATTCCCTGACCCTGCGGTGAATCCAGCATCCACCGCGAGGGCCACGCAATGTGTAGCAGGGATTCGCCAGTAAACCTGATGGACGCAGCCGACGAACCGCTGAACAGAAGTGTCACGTCTCGGCCTTGCCCCCTGCTGGTGGTAGCAGGGATTCCTGTTGTTTTGTTTTCAGCCTGCAGGCCCTCTGTTGGGCTAATTGGTCTGCGGGCACATGACCTGTTCTGCCCTATAAGTACGACCAGGATAGTCTTTCATACCTAGTCCCTGTATGCTGGTTTACTTTGATTTGCTGTGTATGACCTCTGGCTCATGTATTTAGGATCCCTCTCTTGCCTGACCCCTCTAGTATGATATTCCGTGTATGACCTTTGGCTCTTGTATTTGGATCTCTCTTCTGTCTGTCCCCTGTACTGTACCGTGCTTAGGAATCTGTATGCCTGCATTTATTGTCTGTCTGGTTTATGTTTTGTTCGTTTTGCAAACCTAGCCTAGTTAGTATTTCGAGACCACCTTTCAAGGATCTCAGTCAGGGCTTAGGGATCTTTCTAGTTTCTGTTAATATCTTGCTTTGTTCCCTGGAATCTGTATACCTGCATTTATTGTCTGTCTGGTTTATGTTTTATTCATCTTGCAAACCTAGCCTAGTTAGAATTTCGAGACCATCTTTCAAGGATCTCAGTCAGGGCTTAGGGATCTTTCTAGTTTCTGTTAATATCTTGCTTTGTTCCCTGGAATCTGTATACCTGCATTTATTGTCTGTCTGGTTTATGTTTTATTCATCTTGCACACCTAGCCTAGTTAGTATTTCGAGACCATCTTTCAAGGATCTCAGTCAGGGCTTAGGGATCTCTCTAGTTTCTGTTAATATCTTGGTTTGTTCCCTGGAAGCTGTATACCTGTCCGTAAGGCTTCATCTCTGCAGATTGGGGGTTCCCCCTCACCCTATAGGGGGCTCCCCGTTACATTATCCTGGTCCCAGAATAGAAGCTGGCAGGTATGTCTCATATGTATGAAGCTGTATTGAACTTGGTGCTTGCTATGCTGAAAGAGCTGCAGAGGTTAATGGAGGCTCTGAGCCTATCACCTGCTGCAGCTAACGATGCAGCACCACCCTGCACTACTTGCAAATCCATGTATGAGAAGGAAAGACGCAGGTTGTATGGTCTCTGTTTTTATTGTGCAGATCCAAATCACACTATTGAGCATTGTGTATTAAAACCTGTTAAGCAATGGCAGGGGAACCATATATCCAGGTATCGCTATGGAGGTACTGGTGTGTCCTCCATAGGCATCCAGACTGGCAGAATAGCCACCTCAAATCTGGTGAATCATGGGATCACTATGCCCTCGTCTCCCAGTGAGGTTTCAGTGTCTCCGGTTGGGAATGCTATGCCAGCCATGTCTGTATCCACTAGTACGCTGCCAGCCATGTCTGTATCCACTGGCACGCTGCCAGCCATGTCTGTATTCACTGGCACGCTACCAGCTATGTCTGTATCCACTGGCACGCTGCCAGCCACGTTTGTATCCACTGGCACGCTGCCAGCCATGTCTATATCCACTGGAACACTGCCAGCCAGGTCTATATCCACTGGCACGCTGCCAGCTATGCCTGTTCCCACTGGCAATGAAATGCCAGCCATGTCTGTATCTACTGACACGATGCCAGTCATGTCTGCTTCCCCTGGCACGATGCCAGCCATGTCTGCTTCCCCTGGCACGATGTCAGCCATGTCTGTATCCACTGGCACGATGCCAGCCATGTCTGTATCCACTGGCTTGCTGCCAGCCATGTCTGTATCCACTGGCACGCTGCCAGCCATGCCTGTTTCCACTGGCAATGAAATGCCAGCCATGTCTGTATCTATTGGCACGATGCCAGCCATGTCTGTATCTACTGGCACGCTGCCAGCCATGCCTGTTCCCACTGGCAATGAAATGCCAGCCATGTCTGTATCCACTGGCACGCTGCCAGCCATGTCTGTATCTACTGGTACGATGCCAGCCATGTCTGTATCTACTGGCACGATGCCAGCCATGTCTGTATCCACCGGCACGATGCCAGCCATGTCTGTATCCACTGGCATGATGCCAGCCATGTCTGTATCCACTGGCACGCTGCCAGCCATGCCTGTTCTCACTGGTAATGAAAAGCCAGCCATGCCTGTTCCCACTGGCAATGAAATGCCAGCCATGTCTGTATCTACTGGCACGAAGCCAGCCATGTCTGTATCCACTGGCACGCTGCCAGCCATGCCTGTTCTCACTGGTAATGAAAAGCCAGCCATGCCTGTTCCCACTGGCAATGAAATGCCAGCCATGTCTGTATCCACTGGCACGCTGCCAGCCATGCCTGTTCTTACTGGTAATGAAAAGCCAGCCATGCCTGTTCCCACTGGCAATGAAATGCCAGCCATGTCTGTTTCTACTGGCACGAAGCCAGCCATGTCTGTATCCACTGGCACGCTGCCAGCCATGCCTGTTATCACTGGTAATGAAAAGCCAGCCATGCCTGTTCCCACTGGCGGTGAAATGCCAGCCATGTCTGTATCCACTGGCACGCTGCCAGCCATGCCTGTTCTCACTGGTAATGAAAAGCCAGCTATGCCTGTTCCCACTGGCAATGAGATGCCAGCCATGTCTGTGTCTACCGGCACGAAGCCAGCCATGTTTGTATCTACTGGCACGAAGCCAGCTATGTCTGTATCCACTGGCACGCTGCCAGCCATGCCTGTTCTTACTGGTAATGAAATGCCAGCCATGTCTGTAGCTACTGGCACGAAGCCAGCCATGTCTGTTCCCACTGGCAATGAAAAGCCAGCCATGTCCGCTTCCCCTGGCAAAAAGCCAGCCATGTCTGTATCTACTGGCATGAAACCAGCCATGTCTGTATCTATTGGCACGAAGCCAGCTATGTCTGTATCCACTGGCACGCTGCCAGCCATGCCTGTTCTTACTGGTAATGAAATGCCAGCCATGTCTGTAGCTACTGGCACAAAGCCAGCCATGTCTGTTCCCACTGGCAATGAAAAGCCAGCCATGTCCGCTTCCCCTGGCAAAAAGCCAGCCATGTCTGTATCTACTGGCATGAAACCAGCCATGTCTGTATCTATTGGCACGAAGCCAGCTATGTCTGTATCCACTGGCACGCTGCCAGCCATGCCTGTTCTTACTGGTAATGAAATGCCAGCCATGTCTGTAGCTACTGGCACGAAGCCAGCCATGTCTGTTCCCACTGGCAATGAAAAGCCAGCCATGTCCGCTTCCCCTGGCAAAAAGCCAGCCATGTCTGTATCTACTGGCATGAAGCCAGCCATGTCTGTATCTACTGGCATGAAGCCAGCCATGTCTGTATCTACTGGCACGAACCCAGCCATGTCTGTTCCCACTGGCACGATGTCAGCCATGTCGGTTCCCACTGGCACGATGCCAACCATGTCTGTTCCCACTGGCACGATGCCAGCCATGTCTGCTTCCCCTGGCACGAAGCCAGCCATGTCTGCTTCCCCTGGCACGAAGCCAGCCACGTCTGCTTCCCCTGACACAAAGCCAGCCATGTCGGGTACTGGTAATGAGAAGCCAGCCATGTCGGGTACTGACAATATGTCATTTGTGATGCCTGAGGCTGGTACCTTGCCAGTGGTGTCCGGGACAAGCTGTATGTCAGCAATGACAGCTGCACCCAGGTTAGACGAGACAGCTGTGACCACGTTTTGTTATGAGGCCGATGTGCCTGGATTGGCACATGAGACCACTGTGCCCTTGCCCCACAGTGAGTCCAGTGTTGTCCCCACCATTGTCAAGCCTTGTGAGGTGGTCACAAAGTCTATGTCTTGCTCTAAGAGAAGACAAGAAAAGGTGATCAACCCTAGCCAATCTGGTTCTGAAACTGCCACACTTTGTTCTGGTTCCATTGATACTACACCCTCTGAGTCCGAGGTTGCCTTACTCCGCACAGTAATCAGGGAAATTCAGCAAGCTGGTGGTTTAAAGGGTATTGAGATCCCTAAATCACATTGTGTTCCCACGGAATATATACGGACGCCTTCTGGCTTTTGGATGCGTGAGAGGCACTGGGTAGTGCTCCAGAGACACCCTGACATTCTGAAAGGGCTGTTGGAAGACTCTGATTCAGATGATCCACAATATACTCCTCCTGGGGAGAGGTGTAAGACTGTGTGGCGCCAACTGTACCATGTCCTGGTGATGTCCCATATCCCGAGTGTTTACCAGTCATGCACACACCCTGTACTGTATTGGTCGGGGCCACGTTTAATGGCAAGGTCATTGTCTCTGGGGTAGACAGTAAGTCCACTGTGTCTTGTGGTTCCACTGTGAGTTGTAATATACAATCTCAGGGCAAGACTACTGTTACTGGATCTGGCAGTACCTCTATTGCCTCTATGTGCCATGGTGTGGACGGAACTCCTAGATCACGGTCCAGGAGACGCAAGAGGACTAACCATAAACAACTGGGGACTGATGATTCACTCCGTTCAAGGTCCAAGGTACTCATGCCGTCGGACCCTCAGGTACGAGACCCTAGCCCGGTTGCCGAGGGTTGTGTACGGGCCTCTAATGGTGCAGTGATCTGCAGAGAGGACCTGGAGGTTTATGAAAGAGCTTTGCTTGCTCAGGCACAAACTGACTACTCTGAGTCTGAGCGGGATTCCAATGGGTACTGATGACTGGTCTTATCCGTTTTCATGCCATCCATGTTTTCTTTCTTGGGTGCCCAGGAGGTCACCCGTAAGGGAGGGGATTATGTCACGTCTCGGCCTTGCCCCCTGCTGGTGGTAGCAGGGATTCCTGTTGTTTTGTTTTCAGCCTGCAGGCCCTCTTTTGGGCTAATTGGTCTGCGGGCACATGACCTGTTCTGCCCTATAAGTACGACCAGGATTCCCCTTGATCCTTGGACCAGGATAGTCTTTCATACCTAGTCCCTGTATGCTGGTTTACTTTGATTTGCTGTGTATGACCTCTGGCTCATGTATTTAGGATCCCTCTCTTGCCTGACCCCTCTAGTATGATATTCCGTGTATGACCTTTGGCTCTTGTATTTGGATCTCTCTTCTGTCTGTCCCCTGTACTGTACCGTGCTTAGGAATCTGTATGCCTGCATTTATTGTCTGTCTGGTTTATGTTTTGTTCGTTTTGCAAACCTAGCCTAGTTAGTATTTCGAGACCACCTTTCAAGGATCTCAGTCAGGGCTTAGGGATCTTTCTAGTTTCTGTTAATATCTTGCTTTGTTCCCTGGAATCTGTATACCTGCATTTATTGTCTGTCTGGTTTATGTTTTATTCATCTTGCACACCTAGCCTAGTTAGTATTTCGAGACCATCTTTCAAGGATCTCAGTCAGGGCTTAGGGATCTCTCTAGTTTCTGTTAATATCTTGGTTTGTTCCCTGGAAGCTGTATACCTGTCCTTAAGGCTTCATCTCTGCAGATTGGGGGTTCCCCCTCACCCTATAGGGGGCTCCCCGTTACAAGAAGCCGTCAAAAGCCACTGCAACCCGCTGAACAGAAGCCGTCAAAAGCCACTGCAACCCGCTGAACAGACCATCGAAAGCTGCCTCAATCTGCTGAACAGACCATCGAAAGCTGCTGCAATCCACTAAACGCAGCTGCAATCCGCTGAACAGACCACCGAAAGCCACCGCAACCCGCTAAACGCAGCAGCAATCCGCTGAACAGACCGTCAAAAGCCGCTGCAATCCGCTGAACAGACCGCAGAAAGCAGCCGCAATCCGCTGAAAGCAGCCGTGATACGCTGCAGTGACTGCCAAACGCCGTTAATCAGCCGGCCAAACTGTGAGTGGAGAACAGCAATACACCCATGAAGAGTAGCAGGGACCCCAGGCAGGGGCGTCGTAACGTGGGGCCCGCACCAGGTGACACCCGCCCTTAGGGTGACACCGTCAACCTAAGGCGGGTGTCTCACCCTGCGCCGCGTGTTCGCTCCCTACGAGCGTCCGAAGCTGTGCAGCTTTGGCCCTCGCCTGGGGGAAACACGTCACCAGCCGAGTTCTCGCGAGATCGCGGCTGGTCACGTGGCTCCCCCCCAGGTGAGCGCCCAAGCTCCATGACGGACGCTCAGAGGGAGCAGAACACGCGACGCAGGAGGTGAGCTGGAGGCATTATCCATGAGCTGGGGGCATTATCCATGAGCTGGGGGCAGTATCCATGAACTGAGGCATTATCCATGAGCTGGGGGCTGGGGCAGTATATCCATGAGCTGGGGGCTGGGGCAGTATATCCATGAGCTGGGGCAGTATATCCATGAGCTGCTGGGGCAGTATATCCATGAGCTGGGGGCATTATCCATGAGCTGCTGGGGCAGTATATCCATGAGCTGCTGGGGCAGTATATCCATGAGCTGGGGCAGTATATCCATGAGCTGGGGGCATTATCCATGAGCTGCTGGGGCAGTATATCCATGAGCTGCTGGGGCATTATCCATGAGCTGCTGGGTCATTATCCATGAGCTTCTGGGGCAGTATATCCATGAGCTGGGGCAATATCCATGAGCTGGGGCAATATCCATGAGCTGGTCGCATTA